>CAJNOP010000620.1:0-38481 GCA_905250075.1 Rotaria sp. Silwood1 | reverse complement strand
GAAATAAAATTTTTGTTTCTCATTTGTTTTCGACTCTATTTTCATGTTCAATGGTTCAAACTCTTGTGCGAGCTATCTATATAAAATTCATTTGGTTTTATACCCCCTTATTGTAGAAATAAATGATTTACTAAACTTTAATATTATGTTTTGATAATGGCATAATTTGAACATATGATGATCATGATTAAGACTATTCGTGATGTCATCAATAACCATTAAACAAATTGGTATTATATTACTAAGAATTCAAAATAAATAAGATCCGTGATTTATTAATTTTTTTCGTGATACATATTTATACGTATGGTTGACGTGAAAACCCATGTCGTTTAATTTTATAAAACGCAGCATTAGCGTCAAAATGCTATATAACAACGTGATTAAGCAAAATGATGACGCTACATATCGCAATATTAAATAGCGTTCTGTATGGCAAAATAACAGCTAACAGCAAAAAGCAGCGTTATGATCCACTCCGCTTTTACACCAAATGACGTATGTGCTACAATCAACATTTCAATGGGATTTTTTGAAGATCATTCATCAGAGAATACGTTGTATTATAATTTGAATGTTTTTTTTTGTTTATTGTAAAAAAATACATCTTTTTTGACAGTATATGCATGATTTCTAAATAAATCTAATAATTGATACAATGGCTAGCAGATAAAACATCAACCCTTTTGTCAACTTATTATCTTTTTCTTGTTTTGGTTTTTCTATTGGAGCTTACAAGACGAGACTGATAATTGATCATCACGTCAATATCCATAAAATTTCCGCATTGTTCAGAACGAATGGAAGAAACCATGAACTGCTTTCTATTTATACATTATTTCAGTTGATATTACCATTGATCCAAAAACTAAAAGTAATGAAAGCATGGTACACATCCATTTAAAAGTAATTTCCATTTAATAGGAAAATCTTAAAATTGAGTATTAACAAAACAAACGATGTTCATCCAATAAAACATGATTATATCAGATTTTCTATTAATTTTACATTTACATATTGCTAATTGCATCAAACTAAGAATCCTTTTTTTTATATCTTTAATTGAAAAGTAATTGTAATTGACCTGATGAGATTTTAGCCTTACTAGAATTTGGCATTATTAGATTTTGTCTCGTCTAGTTTTGTTGTGTCAGATAAAGATTAATCAGATCGCGAAATAATGATTATAACTTCTGCAGAAGTCTTGTTATTTTCTCATAATGAAAACAAAGTTAAAGACGGTGACAGCATTATTTTACTATTCAATTTTAGCAAATACAAGAATCTCTTTTATATTGGCATTACTTTATATGAAAATAAAGATCGATTTTAGAATGGATCATTACAGTGGAAAATATTTAGATATAAGTTTCGTTAGCTCAACTATTTTTCTTAACTTGTTTCATCATAGTACTTGTATTCCGAACACGTATACAACCTCAATATTAAAGATCTGACGAAGAAATCATCTAGGTGTTTAATCTATTTAGACTTCATATTTTGATCATAAGTAGATTTCAATCAGGTATTAAAAAAAACGATGTGGATGGCTAAGAGAGAAACATCACATCCACAACCTTGAGAAAAGATTATACAGCAGATATATGCTTATCATTTGTTACCTATTGGTTCTCGTTCACGAATGCCAAAGAAAATGAAAAAAAAGATGTATAATAATGAATATTATTACAATTCGATTCTGTGACATATTGTGAAATCCAATACATGAGACATCTTTGCAAGATGTTCTCGTGTAGTCACAAATTTACAGCTGATGGATTGCAACAACTTACACATGTTGATATAGAATTTATTCGAAATAGAATAATATCCATCTTTTCGAATTTGATAATCAATGCAAGCACACACATCACACAAGCTTGCATTCAGACGTTATATAATTTTGTTTCACTGCTCACAACAGTTTCTCTTCGAGGTATGGTTTGAATAGTTTTTCATCTAATACTAATTTTTAACAAAAGATGGCAATTTAGTGTTTATATGTCATTTTCTATAATCATTTGTTAATCAATTTCCGTCTTTTTATAGCTTTTCATCGAACTTGAAATAGAAATCAATACATTCATTTTCTTTATTGCTCGATTTTTTTTCGTTTGTTTCAATTTAGACGAAATTATCTATGTTGATTCTTTAAACTTTTTACTCGTCCAACATAACTGCAGTAACCAAGAATGATCAAACAATCAGAAATAAGTTCATGAAGCATATAGTTTATTTCCTGTCCAATACGAAACAAGGAAAAAACGGAGAACACTGATCATTCTTTTCTTTGCGACCCAGATATAAGAGTTCACAACCGATATACGATCACCTATATAATATAAATAGCAGTAAAAAAAAAACGATTCTCATTCATTTGAAAGACAACAAGCATGGGCTTCAGCAAAATGTTCTACAAATGCGCTTTTCAAGCGAATTCAGTAAGTTTAATTCAGCAAAAATATATCGATGATGTACTACTTGGTATAGATGTTACCCCAACTATTCCCGTTTTACGTCCCACATTAACTTTTTCTATTTTTATTTGTCCGAATTTGGCTAGGGCGAACATGAATTTATTCCAAATTCGCCTCATTCTATATAGGGTCCTTATTAGTTTATCAATTAAGATATGTAAAGTAGTATGTCTATTAATAATTTATTCTTTATCAAGCTTTAGACAACAGCATAAGTTTTTTTTTCATTTTTTTTATGTGAACTTGGGATTCTTCTGGTAATTGAATATCAAGATGACTCGTGATAAACATAATTATTCATCATATAATTGAATATTACCATGAAATGTCACTCTCTCTCTCTCTCTCTCTCTCTCTCTCACACACACATACTATAGTAGTATGATTTTGTTTTAATCAGTAAACTAATAAGGGCCTATGTACAATGAGACAAATTCAGAATCGTCTTTTTTTTGAGTGGGACGGATTCGGAATCAATTCATTTTCTTCTAACCCGAATCCGGACAAATAAAAATGGGACGTAAAATAGGACCAGTTGAGAGTAGACTCTACTATATAGTATGGAGTAAAATTAGCAGCTTAATTATGTAGTTGGACAAATCGCACAAGTCACTTATTAAATACGTATGTTACTGCTATATTTCGATTTACTATACCTTGTCACAATAAAAAGTAGAAAAATGGAGAAAAAATAAAACCCTGTAAATTTATCTCTCTAGAAACAAAATAAACACACACAAATATAAAATTCTATTGATTTACGAACAACATGATCATCGTTAAGAAATTTCATTTCTTTTAACATTGTAACACCTATATCTCAGTTATAAAAGCGAACCCTCTGAAACTTTTATCATAGATAAAGATCATTTATTTCTACTATCACTAAAAATTTCGTTGATTTTTACAAGTTGTTGTCAGATTCTCACTAGCTTTCAAAATATTAGATTGCTTCTTTACCAGCATGACTCTGTTGAATAAAAATACTAAAAATACTGTCCGCTACAAAATTTCCTCAGTTTTTGATATTCGAATCGGAAAGGTTTAAAAGTCCAAAGAAATCATATTGTTGCAATAAAAGTTCATCTTTTATCTAATCCACGACTAATACAACGAAAGTTTTATTGTTCAAGTAATGAAGCTTCATTCTAGAAAATGTACCGAATTCAGGGTATCTATGCAGACGTGTAGTTTCTAGCAGAGCACCTGAAAAGCACCTTGCTACCAATATGTCATAGGATCTTGGTCAGGTATCCTGCCGACAACTATCCCAGTACCCATTAGAGTACTTGTTCAGTCCTTAAAGAACTCTATGGAAATTGCCAAAAAGTTATTGGATTGAACACTTAGAAGCACTATGAAGTCAATATAAAAAAACTCCGAAAAAAAGTACTCTAGGAGAGATACTTCGGTACTTAAAGGCTCCTGGGAGATACTAGTAACAGAGTATCTTGAGTTCAATACTTTCCCTAGGGACGCTCGTACAACAAAGTCACATGAGAAGTGCTGTTCATTTTGCAGACAAAGAATGAAATTCAACAAGATGCGAAATTACACTTTTTTGGTAGAATTTTAATCCATCCTCACAAGCAGAATGCTATCCTATAATAGAAGACCAACAGAAATAGAACACCACCACAAAAAGGCCGATTCACTGGAACATAATAGAAGACCTCCATACATTTCTATTCTGAGGAGATGGTTTAGTCAATAAATCTCTTTTTTACACACATAATAGAAGAAAAAAAGGAGTTTATATCACTTGTCATCATAATATCTCCGAGCTTGTAGCATGTTTAATAATGTATCGATAATGTATTTTCGATTGCAGAAACAGTTTTCATTACATTTGTTAGGTCGAGTCTTCCTCATTCGAGAATGACCGACAGGCGACCATGTCACACATTGAATTGACTTCATTAGAGAAATTATGAGAGTATTGCAGACTAAAAAAAATGAAACTTTGAAAGTTGTAGAAGTTAATTTGAATCAAAGTTGTGAATAGTACAAAAATACTGTTTCTATATAAAAAAAACGGTCGATTTTTTTTGCGAATATTGATGCTTTTAGCTGTCGATAATGTCCTCTAGATGAAAAAAAAACTCGTTATCATCACAAAATCTTACGGTTTTTAAAACTTTTGTCGCATGGAAATTTTGTTTCGTTTTTAATGAATATTCTTGTAGTAGGAATGTTGTCTTTTCAGAATTATGATAACATTGAATTGTTATCAACAGATATGTTGAATACAATTACCGAAATGATACAACAAAATAATGAAATTATTAGAGCAAATAGTGAAATTATCAAGAAAAATAATGAAATTATCAACAAAAATTGTGAAACTATTTTAAAAAATGGAGTAATTATCAACAGAATTAATGATATCATTAACGAACATTATGAAGTTATTAAACAATTCAATGATAAGATATAATCGGTTTGTTGAAAGAAAACAATCTATAGGAAAAAAAAACTAAAGAAATATTATAATCATATTATTTATGCATAGATCTCTGGATGTTTATAATTGTGTGCATATATATATGTTCATTGTTGTAGTTTGTTTATGAAATAAAAACTATTAAAAATCATCTTCTGAGTTTTCTATCAAAGTTTTTCAGCAATATATGAAGCACATTCTCAAAAATTGTAATCATCTTCGCATACATTTGCATCTGATAGGTGGATGAATAATTAATTTATTTTGAACTCCACTATCTCATCTGCCTTAGCTGAGGAAGGGAATAAAAAAAGAAACTATGTCTATGCTGCACATGTATAAATTATAAGCATTGCAGAAATAAAGATCGGCAACGATAGTCATATATGTAGGTATTTGAGCTCGGCTCAATCTGCTATGCTCATCCTTTGTGTTTCTGACCAAGATGGTCGTCCAGTACGTACGTTTGAGAAAAATGTTTCTACAACAGATGTGTCATAATCTCATACTAGTCGAGTTAAAACAACCAAAATTGTTAGATTTGGTTGAAATCGAAACATGGAAATTAGTTGCAACTAAACCATTCATTGTTACATATTTTTTGTGGAACACAATCTAAAAGGAGTGATGAAGTATATAAGAGAGGAAACTTGAATTCCTTCCTCACTTCTACAAATGTGACAGACATCTTAACAACGACACGTCACTGACATGAAAAAGTTTCTTAGTAACATTACAGACTTGTAACTATAGATACTGTAGAAACGTCATAGACCGTGATAGACAGACAGATACATTGTGAGAAACTTGATCGTGTTTCACATTTTAATCCCACATGGATTGCGCTAATAGTTTGCTGTTTCATAACATTAAAAGATAGTTTTCGATCTATCATGACTCTAGAACGAAATATTTTCTTTTCATAGTAACTGTGACCTAGGGAGTATATAAAGCAACAAGTACAGTAATAGGTTGAGTAAAACGCTACAGTCGTCCTAAAACATGTTAATAACCAAATGACAACATAATGCTGGAAGAAAAGAATAGAAAACATTTTTTTCAAATATGAATGGAAAGAATGCTGTAGGATAGTTTAATGGCTTTTTTATCTATTCTCTCTTTTAGTTGCATCGTCTGCTTTTTTTTTATTATTCTTGCTTTCTTATAGGTTTGATTGTCAGAATAAACAACTTACATAGTAAAAAACATTTTAAAGTAAGAGAGTCTCCGCTTACTTACTATACAATTAGTAGAAATCTCCAGAAAATAGGGCCACTGTTGAACGTTTTCTTAGCAGTTATTTTGAATGGTATGTGAGTAATTAGAAGCAAATTTGTCAGCAGATGGTTCATAATAGTTAGTTTGGTTGCCTGACAAAGATTCTCTCAAAAGAGAAAACAATATGTAGTTTAATATTGAGCGGCTATTCAGATTTTTGTTCTATTTTAGTTTGTTATTTTCTAGACGGTCTAGAAAATAACAATTCGAAATACATTGAAAGGTTGTAATGAGCACTGGTTGCCAACTTTTCTTCCATAAAGAACCATTAAAGAAATAAAACTTTTGTCGTTGTCTGTATCATGAAAAATGGATGAGTTATAAGAATCAAAGAAAATGAATTGTTTGCATAGATAACTATGACAAGGTGGTAAAGGCAATGTGATACTATGATAAAAGCATATTCTTTATATATGATTCAATTTCTAGTTGATTTCAAGTTCAAAAGAAACAAACAATCAAAACAAAATGCTTTGCATAGAACTGATTCTATATGCCATCGTATTCAAATGAATAGTTTTTGTGTATAAGCAATATCTGTGATAATACTGAAGAGAGAAATAGCGAATCGCAACACTTGAATAGAATTCAAGAATCAAAAATACTGTTGTTAAGTATGTTCAATGATGTCAAATGTTCATAAGTGTAAAAGAATCGCTAAATTACTATACGATATTTGTAATAAAACGACGTTAAAGTCTTGATTTAGTCACTAACTACTTAATGTTTGTTGACAGTCAAAACATGATCCTAAAACTTTTTAATTCTCCCGAATGCTATAATAGAAAATTTTGTTTTTTCGTTTTCAATAAATATAATTGTAGCTCATGACACTACGTATGCCTGTTGTTAAAATAGACACAGAAAATTGTAAGAATGCTATTTTGATTGGAAAACTATGATATCATAGTTTTTTCAAAAATGATGACGAGTTGCATGAAGGCCTTTTTTAGAAGATCAACGATTATAACACACACAATTGCCTTCCTTTTCATTATTTTTCCTCTTCAAATATTACTTTTTATACATATCGAGCGAGATTACTTCTACTACGAAAGCCAAATAAACAAAACGAACATATTTGATGATTTTATCACATCTCAGCGTCATGAAACAGAAGAAATCGGTGAGAAAATATGACACATCATTTTATATATTGTTCTGTACGTCAGATATTATTGCTATTTCAGTCTTATTTTTCAACGTTCGGTGCATTACTTCACTATTTATTTTATCCGTTCGCTCTTTGATCAGTAGAACGTTGGGGTCGTCAAAAAGAAGAGAAGAGGAAAAGAATATGATCATTTGATTTTATCTTCATTCGTACTTATTGTCATACTCATGAACAAACCATGTAACTGATTTTGCTTAGAATATCTGTTGCTGTTATTAATTCAACGTGGAACAGGCAGTGAGTTTTTAACTTAATAATAAATCATTATATGATCTATTGACATTGCCCATGCAAATTTATTTTTTGATAGAAATCTGCATTAAAAACAATTCAAGCAACTTTTACTGAAAGTATTAATGCGCTTACTGGTGACGATAAAAAAGACAACAGTAATGAAGGCAACTCATCTGCAGCAGCAGATGAATCGAGATCATCGGAAAATAATTCAGAACAGAAAGGCACAGCTCCCAGATATATTAGAATTTCTACAAACTTATGGACATTGTTCATCAACTGTTTCTGATATATTTTTGATAACATTAACATTTCCTTTTGCTAGTTTTTTTCGACATCTTACTGTTCCAGTTATATATGGAGAAGTTTCGAAATATTTCCGAGTGAATAAGGGAACATGTCCGCAGTTCTGGGGCGTTTCCCGGTATCTGCGGCTGTTTCTGGCGTAAATCACACAGGAACCGACTGGAAAAGTATCGTGTCCTGAAGGTTGCCATCCTGTGTGGTTGGTCTGTTACTGAATACAGCCCTGTGCTCTGTGGTGGTCTTAATCAGTTAAGAGTAGGATGTCTCTAAGGATATACTACCTTTATGACCCAAAGTAGTCAAGGCAATGATGCGGTTTGTGTTAAAGCGATAAA
Organism: Rotaria sp. Silwood1; assembly: GCA_905250075.1. Lineage (NCBI taxonomy): Eukaryota > Metazoa > Rotifera > Eurotatoria > Philodinida > Philodinidae > Rotaria > Rotaria sp. Silwood1. The sequence goes on along the minus strand of CAJNOP010000620.1, from coordinate 30,234 downwards.
GGAGAGTGAGCCGGGCAACTCGAGCACTTGGTGTGATTTTCCCAGCGCGGGTGTGAGTGTGGGTGTTCTCATCATCAACACCCACACCCATATCCACACCCCAAAAATACCACTCACCTATTACTTGTCAACTAATAAACGTATACATTGCTTTCCTCTTCTTCGCAGTACTTTCGTCGTTCCGCTCTTCTTCGACACCTTTTCTTTCTGTCTCTCATACATTTTCTTTCTCATTTTTTTCTTTGTCACAGGTTACGCTTTTATATATATAGGTTGTATTGCAGTTACATCAGTCGACGGAGTTGCATTTGGACAAAAAATTTTGACAATTTATTTCAGCCAGATAAACACGTAATAAAGAATTGATTGATAATCATAAACAAAAGGAACAAATTGTTAGAAATAGTTGAAGGTCATTGTTTCTACTTTCCTCTTTCGTGCTTGAGTCGACTGATAATAAATTTTGAAACAGATCAGTTTTGTTCCAAACGCTGTTTTCTACTTATAATTAAAAGTTAATGATAAGAAACGTAGAAAAAGTGTTCAACAGAAGCGTAGGCGATTCCTTTCTTAAATTATAAGTTGAACCAAATGAGGGTGAGGATGCGGATGTCAGTGTGAGTGGGAATGATGGTTTTGGGATCTGTTTATTCACGCTTAGAGCCCGTTGGGTTCGAAATTCTTGGACTCAGGCTCGTTAGATCCAAGCTTGGAATGTATCTGACAAAGTCTGAATACTTGCTTCATATACAATTGTCGAAAGATTATTCTCTTCGACTCATCGATGTGATTTACACTCGCTGGTTTCTGCAAGTAGGTATGTTCACTTTGTGCCTGTTGTTGTCATATCGAAGTAAATACAAAAAACACAAGCGTGATTATTTTTTTATCATTATATTATTCTGCTAACAGAAAAGAAATGCATAAATATTCAGTATCGATTTCCCACTTAAGATAGTCCATTTGGGCTGAAATTTTCAGGAAAGAGTGATCTCAATGAGATATGCTATTGCTAAAATTTTCAGCTCAATACGTCATATTAGACCGAATTTCCAGCTAATTCACTGCTCTTTTGGCATCATTATGACTTCATCCTTACATGCTGTGTAGAGCTCGGAGAAATTTCAAATTAAAGACAGTATCAATGCACAGCTTTTATTCGAACAGAATTTGGAAACTCAGTTTCATTCATTTTTTATGGGCATTTTTGTAGACATGGTCTGAAAATCAGCGTAAAAATCGGTAGTCTAGCGACAGTAAATCCTACTTTTCTCAGTCCAAGAACCAACTATAAAGAATCTGTTTGGATAAAAGCTTATTCTCGTTCAGACATCTAAGACAAAAAAATATTAGTTATAGTCTGAATTGGATAGGAGTTATTTCAATTTTTCTGCCTGAAAACCATGTTTTGAGAAAAACGCTGAAGAAGTTTTAACGGGTGGGACATATTGAATGGCCACGTGTTGCATTTCAATTTTCAATCACTTAACACGTTGCATTGAAAAAAAATATAGCGCAAGATGTAGCATGAAAAGCTCTACAATTTATGAAAAACAGCTTATTTATATAAGCACCTTTTGTTTTGAAAATGGACAAAATTCTATGCGACCAATTTTCGATGCTGCGAACATGATCATTTACTGATACACGACGAATTCTTTTTCTTATTCTTCTGGTTAATGAAGCATATCGAGAGCTATAATCAATGACCGAAATTAGATAACCGATAGGTGTTCCAGCCGTATTTCTCCACTCGTTCTGATATTACTTGTTAGAGGCACATACTAGCTACCTAGTAACAGTCACAATTGTATAAGTAATGTTAATAAAGAAAAAGAAATAAAACCCAAGAGTTTTCGAAAATTCGTTCCATTGAATTTTGACTATTTTGAAAACAAAAGTGCATATAAAAAATAAGCTGTGCTTTGTAAATTGTAGAGCTTTTCACGGTACATCTTGTGATATATTTTCTTTTTTTTTAATACAACATATTAAGCGATTTGAAAATTGAAATGCTAAACACGATCATTTAATCTGCCACACTTGTTAGAAATGGATTTTACATTCAAATCTACTAAACTTCTGCACAATATACGTGATTTATACATCCAGTGTTGAGAATAAAAAATAATTATGTGTTTCTTATCTCGAGGTTTAGTTGGCACCTGATGATTGATATGAAAATTTTTTCTTCAATGCTAATTAAAATAGCAAAGTAATGTCTTTCAAAAATTGAAAAACTACGGAAAATCTCGAAACTGCTTCGAAAAATATGGTAGTACAGCCCCAATCTCCTACGGTAAGTTTTTTAAAATTTGGTCTTTTTGGAAAAGAGGCATATATATTCTGAAAGAGACGACTTCGGCGCATCTTCCTATGATAAAAAATTTGACTTCGATTTTTTTTCGAAAAAATGAGTTTTCTAAGGGGAGGCCACCTTAATCAAATTTCGACTAAGTATATACAAAAAGAGTGTGACTACGAGAGGTGTAAAATTTACGCTCTCACGAAACTGTTTATGGTCTACTCGATAGGAAAAAGAACGTTAACATTTTTCGCTTCTCTTTTTTTCATTCCTACGTGACAACAGATTCGACACCTTATGAAATAACAACAACAAAGATGTCAGGTTCGATCAAAGGTATGACTGGATGTTACAATTCGAACTGTCGTCCACAAATGGCTGCTGTCAAACTCTCGGTATCGTTCATTCAACAAGCAATCGATGTTCTCGATCTTTCTTCATCATCTACTCTCATCATTGCCGGCTTTGGCTCATCTCACGGTTTCAACTCGTTATATGCCATGAAAACGATCATTGAATATCTACGACAATCAAAAAAGGAAGATCGACCACTTCTCATTGTTCATAACGCTTTGGAAACCAACGACTGGGCAAGACTTTTCGAGCTGCTTAACAATGATGGTAGTTATTATGGAATGGCTTGCGGGCAATCATTCTATGAACAATGTTTACCATCGAATTCGCTTGCTGTAGGCTACTTTTCTACATCAATCCATTGACTCTCAAGCTCATATTGATTATTCTCAGTTTTTGGAGCATCGTTCACGTGAACTTATTCCTGGCAGTGTGCTTGTTCTCACCATTTTCTGTGTTAACGATGAAGGATTATGTGGATCAGATGTCGCAAAGCAACTTTTATATAAGTGCGCTCAATCTCTTCCACTCACTCCCTAAGAATTACTCAATTATACTATTCTTGATATGGAACTAGTTTTAACAGAACATTCAAAGTAAATATGGTGACGCAAATTTGTTGACTGTATTATTTTAAAATCTAACACTGAGGTATGCGTCTTCTACTTTGATGTAAATCACTTTCGATAGATTAACTTTTGTTAAAGAGAAAAGAAGCCGAACTGTATGAGAAAAGTAGCGTTTACTTATTGCCATTTCTGTCAATGAGCTACCTTCGCTAATGCAAGATTGGAATAAAAAAAGAATAGGTTCTAAGTACAATTAAGATCTAAAAAATCCCATGAGTGGAGATTGATTTGTCTGTCCTCAGTTTTCTCATACATAGAGAAGATCTCGGTGATATCTATTGATCTCATCTGTATCGATTTCCATCGTCCGAAAAGTCTAAATAATTTCAATTAGTATAGTTATGAACGAAAACTCTGTTACTTAACAGAGTCCATAATAAAATAATGTACATTTCCCTCATGTTTCAGTCACTGAATCATGAGTTTTCTGAAATTTCTCTAAACAACAAGAAATACTAACGTAAAGAATATTGAGAATAAAAGTAGTTAAAAACAAGATGAATGAAATGGATATAATATCTTGATTAATTAGTATATCTGAGATAGCAAAATAAATCTAAAGGTTTCTATTAGAATATCATGATTAAAAATATCTATTTCAAAGTAAAACAATTAAGTATTGTGTTATACAATTCAGGATTAGTTTGACCGATTTACATGAAGCTTTTCGTAAAACTCCTCAGATGTCCGTATAAGAGCGTTCTCAAATTCTCAAAAACACAACTCTAAATGCGATCTAGTACCACTTCGACCTGGACGATATGAGACGGGCTTTGGACGCAAAACAGTAGATAAAACAGGCTGCATTGGGCATTAGGAAAAACAGTTTTCTTCTGAAGCGTTACTATCTATTATGAAGCAATACGATCCTCCATGTCAAATGTCAAAGAATACAAGTACAATTTGTTTCTATGATCTTCGTATCTATTTCTATTGTTGCAATGCAACAACACAACGATCAGCATGCTTCTTTTACGATTTTGAATATGATCGCCGTGGCAACTGTCGCAATGGTAGCACAATGTTACAGCGGTGGGCAGAAAGTCAGGAAAAAAGATTTCATTTGTTGCTTTGTACCATGTTTGTACAGTGCATTGTGCAAATTTCGCATGGATCGTTTGAGCTCCTTGTTCGAATCATTGTTGATGTTAGATTTGAATTCAAGAGAATCCGATAATGTGTCTGCAACATGCGCACACATACTGAGCACAATCTATGACTCCTATACACATAACGATCTACCCGTTTGCGCTCAAACAAAACAAATTTAAAAGATGTTCAAACAGTTTTCTTGTTTTTCTATATGAAAAAACTGTGCGCTTGAGTCGTTCCTTTTATTTGCTTAGTAAATTCTATAAGTAAATAGAAAAAGGTGTATTTCATTGAATGTGGGCTGTCGATTTTTTCGAATTTGAAAAAAAATGAGCAGTGAGTCAATAGTCACGTAAGGCGAAAGTCCATTAATGATCATTGATGACGCTGTTATGAAAGGAAGACTTTACAGATGTGACCGTGCTGAGTAATCGAAAACAAAACTAATTCGTTCTCTGAAACAGTACCCAAATGTTTGTGAGATTTCTTTTTCGTTCTGTTGAATTGTCGAAGAGTTACATAATCAGCATTCTTGGAGAAACATAAATGCCATACTTCTATCTTTTAAAAAAGTAATTCATGCTTTGAAAAATGATGAATAAAAAAACTTGTGTTATCTGTTGGTCAAAACGTGTCAGTGAAGAAAATTTTCATCATTACACAAAGAACAAAAAGTATAGAGTTCCTTAGAAAACTGTAGTGTTTTATCATAAATGTGGAATATTCAGAAGGAAGATGAATTATTCTGACGGACGCGTTATGCATTTTTAGAATAATATGATGAATCGTTATTTCATGCTGAACAGGCGGATATGTTCTTGACTCTTGTAGTCACACTTTATATTGATGTTTTACTGTCGAATGGTTGCATGCCGTGCTGGTTTTTTCTTTCATGTTACTATTTCAATTATTGTGTAACTGCACAGTGGTGGGTTTTTTCTGAGTACGTATAATCTGTATACCATGCGTCCAAGATACGAGATAGCTTCATTTTAATTATGTTGGCAAAATCTAGTTCCAACCGAGACTTCAATATAAAAAACTACACTTCTCAGAATAGACTACACAAAATTCGTTTAAGCCGTCATAAGATATGAAAATAAAAAGTGAATGTCAAGCAAGTTTTTTTTAATTATCTCGATGCTACTTTTCGAATACAAGAAAAAAAATACTATGACTAACAGAGGTGAAAAACTGAAGTTTCCAACTTGAAACACTATAAGAAAAAGAAGTCAGCAACGTTTTCACATCACGTATAGAGATGCATCAGTATTAGTATTGTACTGATCTACTGAGCTGTTACTAGTGACCAGCACTATCGCTTGATCAATATATTGATATTAGTATTACTGGGTACCCAAAAATAGTGGTACCTAGTGCACTAGTATTGAGTGAGTATGCATTCGCGTCATTATCATAGTTGTCTGCTCGAAGGTAAAGCACTATTTCAGCCTCGTTGAAATACCTTGAAACAGAGTTTGAACTAGGTATACATCAGTTTCATTTACCTGGGTTCCTCTCGCACTGGTATGCAATAGAGTCGGCCCCAATTCGGCTGGCACCTAGTCCAATTAGACATCTTCTCAACTGATCTATAAGTGATTGGCTTGATTTTTGTTGAATCAATCCGGTTTCGTAACTATCTATTTTTCGACTAACCACATTGTTTCGTCCTTCTGCGACGATAATGACAATTTCATGCTGATCAAAAGGATTTTGGACAAACAGAAGACATCCATGTATGACCTCAAATGGACTAGATGAATTAAAACTGAATTAAAAATGTGATTGAGGGCGAGAGTGGATGAGTGGATGAGAATGTATCATCTATCGACTCTTACATCCACCCACCCTCAAAATATTTATGCGAAGAAGTATCAAATAAAATAATGGAAAATTTTCATCGTTGAAATATGAAAGAAAAAGTAGTAGAATAGGAAGAAACAGTCACAATCATTTTGTTCATGATTCATCTGTTGTCCCGTCAGATTCTAAATCAGTTGGAGTAGGAGGTTCATTCATCTGACGATCTGTATCGATGCTTGAGCAATAAGTTATGGCATAATTCAACCGATCATACATGATATCAATTGATGAGTAAGTAGGTAAATCAAGACCAAAAGTACATGTATGAGATCCTATAATTGGAAAAAAAACACAAGATATACGATTATTCAATGTGCTAATAAGAATTCCATTTACTTGGAAGTGCTCCATCTACAGATCCATGAGATATATTATAGGGTTCAATCCTAAATTTTGATCCAAAGTCATCATCACAACTTGGTAATGTACATCGACCCCAGACAAATTTTAAAAATAATTTCTTCTGTTCTTCGTTGAACATTTCCTTGAGAATTTTCCAAAATTGTTGAATAGATGGTGAATTTTGATTATAACGACCACCATATTCTGTATTTCTTTTTAATAATTCGATATCGATTTCTCCTTTGCCACAAACAGCTTCTTCAAGTTCATTAGCTGTAAATAAACCTAAGAAATATCCAGGAACAACACTATACAATCCTTGACGAATACATTCAATTTGTCGATAAAATTCATTTAAACGATATTGACGATAACTTGAACAATAATCTTGAAAATTCGAAGTTGTTATTGGAATATTCCTTCCATTTGGAACAAGTTCATATGTTTTTCCATTTGAACTAATAACTTCAAATCGAAGTTCATCGAACGTAGTTCTCAACACTTTGTCAATATCGATTAATTGATTATTTTGTTTAATCATTTTTTCTATTTCATTAATCATGGTAAAACTTTGAATATCAATATCTTCAATATCTTCAATAGTTATTCGTTCTCGAACTAATTGTTTCCATAATAAATTAGGGAATTTTAAAGACAAATAATGTTTTTTTCGTATTGCCATACCCATTAATTGTCCAATAAATTGATATTGTTGTTTTATTCGATTTGGAATTGATTTATTTGATGGGAAAACATTGGGAATCCAACGATCATTATTTAAACCACTATTTGTTCGTCCATTTGGACATAAAATAAATAAGGATAATCGTGTACTACATATATCAGAACAAATACGTGTCACAGAATCACGAAATGGACCACCTTGATCTGTACTATGCATACCAAGATATTGTGCATGCCATAGTTGATTATATTCTTTTCTAAATGTTATATGAGCATTATTATATAATTGATCATAAGCTTGATTAAACATCGTATCTATACCAGAACTGGCTTTAACTGTATTGAAATTAACAGTAGGCATATCATGATGTGTCTCCAATTCAGTAAGAGTTAGAGTTGTATAAAATAGTTTTGATTTTATTTCGTATAATATGTATGATTTGATTTTTTGAATTTGATCTGTGACAATACTTTGTCCCGGAAGTAGACTAAGATCAATAACTGATACTAATTTTTCTATAAATATATTAAATTGATAGAAAAGTTTAGCACGAATTTGTATATAAATAGCTGGAATATGGCATAAAGATGGATAAGTTTTGTAATATGTTGGATTAGGTATGGATCCGATGGGTAGATCATTGATAAACTGAATAAAAGAAATTTTTAAGAGAAGATGATTGTTCATAAAATTAATTAATTGTAAATCAGCAATTGTATCAAAATAATTATTTGATTTTTCGATATCATCTCTAGTGAATTGAAGATTCTTACCGAGTAAAATAATTGATTGTCTTATGAACATTTCTGGAAATGATCTATGCTTTGTTTTATCGATTAAAGCATCAATAACATCAATTGATATTAATAGATCATGAAAACTTTGAGGAAAATTAAATTGATCGTTTGTTATATTCATTGTAATTGATTGAGATTTTTGTCTTTTAGTTAATAGAAAAATTAAATTCATGAGAGAGATTTGAAATGTTCTCATTGTTTGAGTATATACTGATGTAGAATTTGGTGGTAATTCAATGAATAAATGGAATAGAAAATGTTGAATATTTTGATTTAAATGGGAATTGTCACTTGTTTGTATTAAACTAAAAAGAAAGAATTTAGAACAATTGACTAATACATAGATTTCGAAGTGAATATTTGAATGTTGTTCAAAAGAATTATATTGGAAGCGAAAAATATTGGATATATAAGCGTTTTATAGAAGATTCTGTTCAACTTTGGAAACAGGCAAACGGATGCTACGACTAAAAAATTTTATGATCACAATCAAAACTTAAAACAACTGACCAAGATCATGTCTGATGGACAACTTTAATTCCTGGTTGGAATCGAACCGGGATGGCAAAAATAAACGAGAAATTAGACTTAGAAAATATCCAAGTCAATGAGTCCGGTGTCCGATTCCAGTGAGCTTTCAACAGCCAAGTCACAGATTCCAACCGAAAAACTCTAGAAAGTACCGATAGTGGAAATAACACATAGCTAGAGTTGTCCATCTCTGATTTAACTCCATTACCAGACTTGCATTCTTTTTTTGACGGAGATCTTCTCATGTTTGACAGTGTAGGAGTATGTTCGATAAATTCGCTCAAACATAAAAAGTGTTTATTTCTTAGTGAAATTTACGTCTTATTTTCAATCAGTTTTCAACATGCTTTATGTGAGAAAATACTTGTATTTTGTTTTAGCTCGTCCATTAAAATTCGAAATCTTACATTGAATGCTAACATAAATAAGGAAATAGTACATCTTTCACACCATGATATGTAGGAGTAGGACAAGTTTCAGATATAAAACATTTAATTAACATTAGTTCCTTTATGAGATATCATCATTTGGACATCCATAGATAAATGAATTATTTCTTTTAACCCTTTGGCGACGTGAAACGTATAGATACGTTTTGAACTTTAATCAGGTGGTTACACTAATAAATTTATTGTTTTTTGATTAGATTCGCGCTTTCTCTTGTGTTTCTGCTATTACAGAGACATCATACAGCGTCACTGTACAAGTAAACTGGTATTCATTCTCTAGCTTTCTATTGAAGCACATCGTTTATCATGTTCTACATATGTAAATTTTCAGATATTTCCCTACTAACATATTATTGAAACTGAAATGTAATAAGAATATTCATATTGACGAGTGTCGGAACCAGTTAATTTGGGAATTAATTGAAAGTCATTCACAATCAAACACATAGAGGTCGTTCGATCAATAGAGAATTCTATACGTTTCACTAACGTGGCATTTTCCAGCTCCCGTTTCGACAACATCATGAATGGAAGCTGTACAGAGATTGTGTGCGGTTTGTATTCGTGTGAAAAAAAAAGCGTCGGATACATTTCTGAATGTTTGTGTATGACAATAAAATTTATTTCAGGAAGTTTTCGAAAAAATCCCGCCGACAAAGGTTTAGTGGTACTTTACTATGAGAAAGATAAAGATTTCACTTACCTAGACAATAATTGAAGGATAGTACTTTTTATTTGATGCATTGGATTTATAAGAAATAAATTGAATAATATATTGACTAAAGATTCGGGAAATAATAATGAAATTAATAAATCAATGTCTTCTTGTTTTGTCGTCAATTTTTCAGATATAAATTTGACAAATAGATGAAGTAATTTAAGAATAAAATTTATATTTGGTTTTTTTATATCAAACTCTTCACTATATTCTGAAGATAATAATGATGGATCAAATAAAATTTTAATCGATTGAATCATAATATCTTTTTGTAAATAATAAAGTAAAAAACCTTTATATTGTAATATATCATTAGTAATCTTATTATTTCTTATTCGATGATATTTAAGTAATTCATTTAATTCAACTTTAAGAATTGAATTTATTAACAAACTCATTCTATCAATAGTTTCATCAATATGTAAACATGTGTGATAGTCTAATAATCGAAATAATGTTACAATAAATGTTGCATCACCAAATTCTTCTAATGGAAATAAACTTGATCCATCATTAAACCAAATTGTTAATATATTTATAATTGTATAATGTGCATAGATTGAAATCAAATCATATTCACAAGCAAGACGAGATTGATGATATTTATTGCGAGTCATATGTTGATAAGTATATTTAATGTTTTTCCATTGATCATCAATGATATTAGTTGTGATTTTTGTTTGTTCATCTATAGATTGATTTAAATCAAATAGTTGATAAGTAAGATCAGTTGGTTCGATTATGTTTGATTTATCTTGAATCCATTCCGAAAGATTTTCATTAAGAGTTAAATGATGAATAGTTTCATAGAACCAGTCTTTACCAATCGATGGTGTTGATAATGTTTGAATATCATTCCAATGAATGAGTAAAATTTCTGCAAGAGCTGCTATTTTCTCTTCAGTATCAAATTGAGAAAATTGAAGTAAATCTTTCAATTTTTCTTTATTAATTGATGATCCAAGTTTTGATAAAATATTTGTATCATGTTTATAATATTTTTCACGTAGAATTGTATCAATCAATTGAATATTTGTGGTCATAGTGTATTTCATAGCAGATCTTATTGATAATTCATCATATCCAATTCGAATTAAACTTGGTGATATAATTGAATATGGAGGTGCAACTAAACTTTCTAATGAATTATTTGGAGATTTTATTTGTTCATCACTGTCAAGAATTGCTTTATTTAAATAAGTGATTGATTTACATTCAATTCGAAGTGTATCTTCATTAATTGTGCTGTTAGTTGAATCTAATTCTTTGAAGAGATTAATTTGTTTGTCTTTTATTGTTAATTGATCATTATCTACATTTCCATGAAGTTCTAATAATCCATTGACATAGATTTTTATAGAATTTTTTTCAACAGCAATTAGCAAACGTATATATTCATTTAACTTCAATTTTGATTCACTTTGAATATATTTTTCATTATTGATAGATAGATAAAGTTGACCATCATGTGCTATACATATCTGTGATTGTTCATTTAATTCTACTAATATGATTGGTAAATGATAGATAGAAATATCAAAAACAAGTGTATATGCCGACCATGAATCTAGAGATTTATCTAAAACAAAATAAGTTTTATTACCGAATACTTGTAAGGTTCCATTATTTGTTCTAAAATGTTTCAATTCATTTTCAAAGTATTTATCTTCAGTATTAAATGTCAATATATTTGCTTGTTTTCGATATTCATTTAATCGATAATAATCAAATGCAATATAGGATAAACCAGAAGTAAATAAACGTCGAATATGTTCTTCCGATAAAGCATATTTCCAAATAGCAAGATTTTCAATTCCAACAGCTATTCTTGGTAAAATATGAATATGAAATTTTGTTATGATTGGACTTTCCAATATTCGACATTCATTATTAATGTAAATTTTTATTTTTCGTTCATTTAACTGAAATATTATAGCTATTTGTGTTTTATTTGTAATTTTATTTATTGGTATTTGTATTGAAAATACATCCGGTGGATCAAATGTTAATAATGGAATATCAAGATAATCATGAGACATCTTTAAAACTGAAAAATCAAAACTAATTGTCAATGATTGTTGATCATCGATAGTTAATGGAAAGCCTTCATTATGTTCCGGCAATATCAATTGATAATTTTCCACTATAAATACACTTTCAAGGTGATAATTATTGATAAAATCACGTAAAAATCGAATTGATTTATTATTTCGTGTAGGAATAAAATAATCTTGTACATTCTCACCAACCAAATAAGCACTAAATGGATAAGCAACAAGTGAATCATCAATATCGATCATAGTCGGAAGTAATAATGGTTTATAGTTGTTCGGCAATGGACATTCAAACATATCCATTGGATGAAATATAAATTCACAAGCACTTAACGTTGTTATATTATTTACTTTTAAAGTCACACCAGGAAAATAACTTGTTCGATATCCATTTGGTAACATATTACATATTTTTGTTGTTGAATTTATAGGAAATTGATGAGAAAAAGGTGTACCTAAGAAATATCCATTTAACCAATAATTAATTTGTATATGATCATTATTTATTTCAATTCCACAACCACAAACATCATTCGTACTCCAAAGAATATTTTCGAATGGAAATGAATATTGTTTATTATTATAAATGATTCCTGTAGATCCATCATATGACCATGAATATTTATCATTACCTATTCCAATAGAATGATTAGGTTTAAATCCATTTGTTGCCCATCCAATTTGAGCTGAAGTTGATTCTAATAATCGAATACAAAAGTACCAATTACCTTCAGTTAATCGTAAATTATCAATAATAAATGTGACAAATAGTGTATTAAAATTTTCAGAAATTAAAGTAACTCGCCCTGGAAATCGATGTGTTATTCCACATTCTTCTATGAACCATTTTCCAGAATTTCCAAATGACATTGGAATAATTTTTATTTCATCATTTCCAAATCGACCTTTTTTAAATAGTTTAAGTTCTCTTTTTGACATTTTTGATTTCCATTCATTTGTTGTTAATGAAAAATCAAGTGTTAATTGATCTTTTTTAAATGAAACATCTGTCCAAATACGAAATTCATCTTGAATAGTTTCATTTGTATCATCAAGAATTTGTTTAAAATATTCACAACGATCTAAATTTAAACAGTATTGTTCTAAATGATATTTATTTAATAAATGTAAATCTATTGATGATTGAGCAGTTTTTGATAGCAAAGCTGATGTTGATAATTTAGCGATGATTGATACATATGATTTTTCCATGAATATATTCACGAGTTTTTTATGATTTAATATTCGATATAAAACGGCTATAGATCGACGTTTTAATTGTAAGAAAAGTAAAGATTCTGTTGTTGATGTATCGATTTGTATGAAATAGGCTAATGCATCAAATAAGAAATCTATAAATTTATTTGCATTGGGTAAATCCAAAAGATTCGGTGGGAGAACATCAATTTTTATTTTTAATTTATCTCCTGTTATCCATTCAGTTTTGTTTGTTTCGATATATTGAACAAGATAAATTAGTGTATCAGATGTATCGAGATCATGAGAGTTGATATTAAGATCGATAATTACTCCTAATTGAGTTTCATCAGTTGTATGAATTTCTATAACTGAACCTAAGCAAAAAGGTTGAATATATCCTCCTAAGATACATAACGATGCTAGAAGATTATCAATCGAATCAAATGATTTCAAATTGGATGTAATGGTATCCGAGATTATTTGAATGGCCATTGTTTGCCATGGTGATTTACATGACATAATTATTCGATATATGTAGATTAATTCAGTGGTTATGTCTGTTGTCGTCTTACCGATAGAAGATAAAATATTGGTTAAAAACTCATTCATCATTAATTGTGTTTTTCCATTCATATCTTCCGGTAAATATCTCACTAATTTCTGTAGAATTTTTAAAGAAATTAAAATAGTTATTTGATTTCCACTATTTCGATAAATATAAATTAGTTCTTCAATATATTGATCATTCGCACAATATGATCGTACATGTTCATACAAATGAACACATCGTAATAGAAGTATTAAATATTGATTGATATACAGATCAACGTCGAATTTTGATGATATATTATTTGTGTCTTTTGCTTTGATGAACCATTCAATAGCAACATTATTGAATGAATTATTTTTATTCATAAGTATTGTTTTCTCTTCTGATTGTTTTAATAATTTCAATTCAGTTAGAATTATTTTCTCAAAGATCAATTCTTGTATTTCATTCAAAATTGAATTTGTTTCAATTTGAAAATTTTCGCAAAATTTAAATACATACAACCGAAACCAATTGTATCGAACAAATTTTACATCAAGATCTGTGCTACTGAATTTGTTAAATAATATTTGAAGAACTTCATTATTATGTATACAATAAATATCTATTAAATTATAAGATAAATTAAGTAAATAGAATATATTTTGTATTAATATCATTTGATCAATATTTGTTGATTGTAATAAATAAGAAAGAATAATTTTAATAATTAAATAATAATTCTTTCCAATATCTTCTTTTAATTGAATATTTGTGGTTGAAATATTTTCTAAATATGACCATTCAATATTTGCTTTTCTTAAATATGGTAAATAAATTCTTAAAAGTATGAGAATTTGATTTTGATTGTTCATATCAAATAGTTTTTCTATGAATTTATGAATAAATCGATATGTAATTAATCTTAATATTGCTCGTTCATATTGTCGAAACATACATTGTATTAATTCATCCGATTCTGATTTCTTTTCATTAAATATATAATAATCAATAGCTCGTCTTAGAATATTTTCATTATCTTGTTTGTCTTCGATTCCCTTCTTGTTAATTAATATTAATTTTTTAAATCGTATACAAGCTTGAAACATATTTCGAAGTAGTCGAATATTATGCTTTTCAATATTTTTTTGTGAATAATAACGTTTGAACTTTGGTTTATTTACTTGTTCATTAGTTTCATATTCGATTATCGGAATCAAATTACTTTCTTTGATGGATGTTAAAAGGAATAATGTGTTCATTTTAATTTGCTCATAAAGTTCGTCACAATTACCACCTTGTCCTTTTGTTTTTGCAAACAATATCTGAACAAGATTTGCATATTCGAAAATAGATAAAAGTTTTTTATGTGGTTTATTATCATCTGTTCGAGAGAGTTCCGATTTGGCTAAATTGATTCGACGATAATATTTTATATAAACAGCAAACAAAGCAGCACATGCATTATTTGCTTGTTGTTCAATTGATTTTTGTACTAAATTTTGTTTATCTTTCATATAGATTTTCATTTTCGATATTAATTTTGCACCTTGATCAATATTATTATAAATTGACATTAAAAATTCATGATCGGATAATGATTGTTGAAGATTGTAATCAGTTATTTTAAATCCACTGAAATTGGCGATATTCGATTTCAATAAATTCAATAGATACTGATTGTTTTCAATAGGTAATCTCTCACATCCACCAGCAAATAGAGGTGATTGTAATTTCTCAACATATTTCATTTCTAATGCATCTGGTTGAGGACCGACTATCAAAGTAGCACTCATTTTACCTAATACCCAATACATGTAAGATAGATTATTTACTATTATACCTTCATTCATTGTACTCTTCAATATTAGATCTGCTAGTAACGGTAAAACACTTGTGATAAGTGGTTGAATTGTTACAAAATTAAAATGTGTTTCTGTCAATAAACCCAAACTGATGAGAATTGAATTTAATAATTCATTTTCGATAACTAATTTATCATTAAAATTACTTAATATATAAGTAATATATTTATTCGCTAGAGACGATGTTGATGATAATCGAATGAAGAGAAATTGCTGAAATCGTTGTAATATTTGTTGAATTTGTTGTTTCATTTTTGATTCCATTTCATTCGAAGAATTGAAGGAAATATCAATAAATGAGTATAGTATATTCAATGCTGTTATATTCTCTGATTTATTATTACATAAGAGTTCAATCCAACAGAGTAATGTTGTATTTTTATTCAATTCTACTACTAATTCGTTAATTAAGATCAAATGTTTATTTTCGATAATGTATTTATGAATAAATGATAACTTTTCGGTAAAGGTAGACATTTTTTTATTAAGAATTTGCATAAGAGCTTTTGATGCTTGTCTACAGATTGTTATCTGTTCTAGTTTTTCATCATCACGACAAGCTAGGATTAATAAAGTATCAAACCATGTTTGTAAATCATTGTCATGAATAAATTCATTTAAATCGATGTCTTGATTAATACTAACAGGTTTGATTATATCATCGTTTGTGAATAATAAATTTCGAAATGGATTTGTTATTAGAACAAATAGAAATTTTAAATGTTTTGTAAATAATCTCAAACAAATAATTAAAATATAAGTCAGATTCATATTCAAATCTTCAAGTGGTATAACTGTTAATTGTTGGATAATGTCAAATAATTGTTTAAATGTATTCGGATGAAAGTCAAATGACATTGAACTAGAATTGTATTGTTTATTTGCATTGATTGCATTGTGAAAATTAATATGTATAAATATAAAGACTGAAATAAATTGTCCAAGAAGTTGTTTCCTATGCAAATTTCTTAGTCGAGTGTTAGGAAATCCTCCGATTGAAGTTAAGTAAGTCAAGAACTTTTGATCTAAAAATTTTAAAAAAAGATTTTCATCAACGAAGAATGTAAAATCTAACCTGTTGTTTGGTTTAATCCGTTGTCATTATTTGTGATTTGTTCTTTTTCCCATTCACTGCGAATTGCTGTAAAACGATCATTTAATTGTGCAAGAATATTTCGTATAGCATAAACATTAGTTGTATCGAATAGCAGTTGTTTTAAAACATATAGAACGTCTTTCAGTGAAGTAGTGGAAGTTAAAAAGTTGTGTAAAACTCTTTCTAATTGTCTTTCTGTAATTCGATCATGTGATGATGATGATGATGATGATGATGATGAATCTTTTTTTGATTCATATATGTGAGAAGTTCTTGGTGATATATGTCTTTCAGTTGATTTGAATAGACTAGAAAGTTTTGATGTAATCGAAGATTGTTGTCTATTATTGTTGTGATCTTTCAGTTTATTTGTAAAATATGTTTTTACTTGTTCTTGTTTTTGAAGATTATTATTTATTTCTTGTATTATTTGTCTATAGTCAGTAATAATTGATATGAATATATTATCGAACGCAGTATTGATTATTCCAAAATCAGGTATATGTGTTAAAAGGTATAAATAATTTTGAATTTGTTTTATCCATGATCTTGCCATTCGACGTTCATCATTGGTTGTATTAGAAGGAATTTCCGAGGATAAAAATAAACTGACATCTTCCGGGCCAATATTTGAAAGAATTGTAGCAGGACTGGGAATAGAGCGATCTGATTCGGTCACGTGAAGAAGTTGGCAATTAATGCTGGACAAATGTTGGCCCATCTAAAACTTATAAAACTAAAACTGATTGTGCACAAATTATTACCGTGTGGTTGAAAGAAATTCTGAAATGTATCTCAAATGTGTTAAATGAATGGACGCTAAAGAAGAATTGTGATGGATTGATTCATTAAAATATTTATATAAAGTGAAAACATAATATGCCTGACCTGATTTCCTTATCTGTGCGTTTGAAACTAGAAGAAAAAATAATCTACAATGACCTCGTCAATGCAAATAAGAAAAAAGGTGTATGAGTGTGCATGCATGCTGGTCTTTTTTTTCTTTCTTTCTCTTATTTTGTTTTTATATTGTGCAAGGTTAGATCAATATTTATTGAAGTTTTGAAGTACTTATTCGTTCAGATAATTGTTTAATGAATTGATTTATAGATCAAAATATGATTCATATTTTTAACAGTATAACAATTTGACTCAAGGTTTGTCATTTATAGTATAACACCAACGACTCATAATACAATATGTATGTTGATTTTCATACATAATAATGAAGTCTTTCAAGATTACAAGTTTTTGGTAGACATACTCAAGCAGTCAGAAATGAGAAATTAACACGTTATAAGAAACACTTTCCGTTTGTCTTTCAATGCCTTCTACACATTGACAAATGTCCAAGTTTTCGAATTTTAACAGTTGATATAATTTCGACTTTTAACATCGTTAAAATGAGTGAAAAGACAAAAGTTTAAACACGTTACTACAATAACTGTATTAAAACGCAAAAAATTCGAACATTTTTAATAATGTTTAACGTATTCTATGGAAACATTTTAACGTTAGTGAAATGCAATCATTGTGTCAAATTCTTGCATCAAACGCATCGAAAATCGTAATTTCGGACACTTGAAATGGTTGAAAAATCAGATTTTAACGCATTTTATAGGCCACCAATCTGTTACTCTGTAAAACAAAACGCTGCTCGACTGAACTTTTAAGAGTTTTAGCCAAGATCCAGAGCTTTTAAAGGTTTTATCCATTTATTAATAAACCATCAAATGGTTCTAGATAATTTAAAGAACCATGCAAAATAAAAATTAGTTTCAGAGATTTAAAAGAGTTCTATCTCGCGGCATTTTTGTGTATGCTGAACTTCTTTTACAAAGATGGTTTTAGTCCAAGTTGCTTGAACTGAGGTTGATCACTTTTTAAATGCCGCTTAATTAACCAAAAGCTGGAACAGTTTCACTTATCTAATACGAATAAGAAGCAGATGGCAGCCGCCATCAAGACTACACTTTAACATGAAGAAAATGAAAGTTAAAGTAGTTACGTCATTAAAGAATGACAAATTTCTAGACTTTATTTCGTTAAAGGAAGACTATTTTTCAAAAATGACGATACTGTATAACATTTGATCGACGGTTTTCGAGGGTATTGGTGTGTGGGTGTGGGTGTAGGTTTGAGTGTTGGAGTAACTAATGTATTCGTCCATACCCACGCCCTTCAGTCATTTCCTTTTCTGTCGTACATACTTGTCTCTCTATATATATCTTACTGTAGTAAATATGTGAAATGAATTTCAAGAAAATTACAATGACTGTGTTTGATACAAACAACTTTCTTTTTTTTTTTATGAAATATGATAAATGTTTTGTTATGAAATATCTTTTTATAAACTTTTCTTTTATTGTGTATTTTCTAATAGTGTTTCTTGTGTTTTTTCGTTGTGCTCATATTTTTTTGGAAAAATGAATAATCTTTTCTTTTTGTTTACTCCATGTGCCCCACTCATGGGGCAACAAAAACTATGACATGAACGTCTCTGTTCTCAGAATGATAGTCCAAACATGACGAACAAGTACTCTTAAAAGACACAATATGATGATTATCAAAAAATAGTTAAGATATTCAATCAAACAATAAGAATTCATCTTATGATGCTATTCTGCATTTTGCTACTCTAGGGTCAAGTGAATCGGCACCTGACGAATCTTACTTATTCTTTATTACTACAATTGAAAAAAAAATCATATAGAATTGTAAAAAATAAGTTAATTTCGATTTATCACTGTTATTAGAGAGTTCATTGTAGTTCATTGATTGATTGCCATATTTTTGTAACCATTTAAGTTCTTCTCGAGCTTTTATTTTTCTATACCAAGGGTTATTACTCAATGTGTGTCCTTCCTTTGGAAAAGTAAGTAATTTGACTGGTATACCAAGATAATGAAGTCCTCGTTCTAATATATAGCTTTGACTTGCTGGAACTCGAATATCATCTTCACCTGTAATGATGTGTGTGGGCGTACGTATTTTATTTAATTGATAAATAGGTGCTTCATTTTGGTAAACATGTGGTACTTCCCATGGATATCCTCCAAACAAGTAACGGATCAGTACAGGTAGATCCATTGTACCCCACATTGAAGTATGATCAGCAACGCCAGCACCAGAGAGAGCAGCATTAAAACGTTTGCTCTGTGTAATCAACCAATTTGTTAAAAAGCCACCGTAACTATAACCACCAACCGCAAGTCTTTGTGGATCAACAATTCCATCTTTAATTAATTGATCAATTCCAAAAAGAATATCTTTTCCTGGTCGAGATAAAGGTCTATAACGAATCTCATCGAGAAATTCATCACCATAACCTGTCGAACCTCTATAATTAGGTTCTAACACTAACCAACCTTCTGAAGCTGCCAAAGTAGCCCAATGATACCAAACTGGATCAAGTACATTGAGACTAGCCCAAAATGGACCACCATGAATAAGAACTAAAAGAGGTAGATTTTTAAATTCAAACTTGTCAGGTGGATAATGAAGTATGCCTTCAATCACTCGATGATCATCTTCATTTATCCACTTGTACACTTTTGTTTGAGGTAAATTTCTTCGAGTAAATAATTCATTTTCATTGGTAATTGCTTGTGCTGATTTCAATTGATCAATACTATTAATCAAATAAACTTCCATTGGTTTTTCTAATGATGAATAAACAAATGCAATTGTTCCATTATAATGGGATGATATAATCGATTCGTATGTTCCATTCCATCCATTGTGATGAATTAAATCTTCCATTGGTGATTGTTGTGTATAAATTTGTACTTCTGTTCCTAATTGTCCAAGTATATAAACACCAGAATTAGGCTTTGCTGTGTAGTCCATGATACTACCACGAAATTTTTCACCTAAACGTGTTATTTGTCCATTCATTAAGTTTAAAGAATAAAGACGATATTGTGACGCATGATTTTTTCCTATATTCGAAGTACGATTGAGTGTTCGGAATAATATATGCCGACCGTCGATCGACAACTGTAGTCCCATTTCGAGTGCTTCGTTATGTGTCAATTTTGATAATGTCGATGTATTTTGAAGATCAATCGAATATAGTTCAAAATCAGCTAAATTTTCATTAATTGTAGACATGGATGAGAAGACGAGTTTTTCTTCAAATGAAACATATAGGAGTTCGTTGATTAAAGAAGATACATTTCGAATGATATTTCTCTTCACAGATAACGGACGGTTGTGTGAATTGAGATTAAGACGATAGATTGTACTACTTCTATGCATTAAATTTTGTCGATATTGAACAACATCTTTCCATTCATCTTTGTATAACTCACTCTCGTCAGCTTTTGACCCTGAATTAGTGACAGCTAAATAAAGAGCTGAATCATTGTTAGACCATGTAAAAGCTAAAAGCATATCTTTTCCAATTTCAATAGGCAATAGTTCATCTGATATGAGAGAATATAAATAAATATATTGTTCTGATTGCTGCTTAGTTTGGGAATCATTGGTTCTATTAATTGATAAATGGACTTTAGGTAATAATGCAATGCAGTTACCACTTGGTGACCATTGTGGTTTGATTGTTTTATGAAGATTTGTTGTAATTAATTTTTTTGTTTGATTTTTTATATCATAGAGCCATAAAGTATGCTCATAAGAACTAGTATTCCATGATGGACGTTTTGTTTGAATAAGCAAATGTCGACCAGTTGGAGAGAATTTCAATAACGGAAACGTAGTATAATCAAAAAATTCATCGAAACTTAATTTCGGTTTAGTTTTGATGGAAAAACATGAAAAGAGTTGCAAAATCAAGAGTAAATACAACTGTATTGACATTACTACGATGATCTAAATAGAGAAAAAAAGATCAAGCAATATCAGAAAATGATCTTATCTGACGTAAATATGAATGATGTAGCTCACTTCCTATTAAAAAAAGCAAAGAACCATCGTAAAAAGTAGAAAGTTTCCTTAATGCATTCGATCATTTCTTATCGTGTTATTTTTTTTTATCACTATCTTCAGTAATATTCTAAATTGAAGTCGAAGCAATTTTAATGAAGTACTAAGACCAACAAATAACGAAGTTATTCATTATTTTTATTATATTTCGATCGGTTTCTAGTGAAGACAAAAACATAGTATGATAAGACTCTAAGATCACTAGAAATTATTTAGTTAATGTTCGAAAATAATTTGATATTCATTCGGCCTTGTTTTGATTTTGTAAGCTCTACGATTTTAAGTAATGTATAGTTCATTTAATATAACTCTGATATTAAAATGTAATATTCTACAATCGTTTTGCATGTATATCTGCATGTTTACTGACGTGATTGGTTTTTCTTCTCGAAAGGAAAAATATTCAATCATTCATTAGTATGGCTCCTCGCAATCAGATATGTCAAAATAATTTATGAACTAATGGCGTACTATACTGCGGAAACCAGTAAAGATAAAATTGACGGGTTTAGTTTTCCATAGAACAAGTGGGTTAGTCACTGGATATTATCATTGATAAAATGACAGCAAACATAGAGATCTATTATTCTGATAGGAATTTGTTTTATTCTTCATATTTGTACCTTACCGACAATGAAAATAAGCATCAACAATAATGCCAAGTAAGAATAACACTAACATGTTATGTATATAAAAAGATAAACTTTTCATTGACACTTTCAATAATTGCTTGTTTCGAGAAATAGACACATTTTAATGTAAAGCGATACTCTGCTTTTTCGACCTTGTATGTTATCTTAATCCTCCTATATATTTCTTTCATAAATTGTTTCACTTAGATTATAAAAATCACTATTATCTGATGACATATACATAGCGAGTATCAAAATTGATCAACAAGAATGCTGCGTCTTTTTTGTTTCATCCTTATCTGACCAACTAAAGAAGTAAAACTATTTCTCTTGTTACTAACTGTTCGTCTTAAGTATCTACTATATGTGTAAAAAATTCCAAGTGAATTCAGAGTGGAATGTGGGTGTAGATATTTCTTTCTTTCGAAGACACCTACACCCTTAACACTGGTAATATAACAACACACTAATTTAAAATTGATTAACGTTTTCAAGGGCATACTGTATAAGGCCAAAATCATGGTGAAATATTTTGAACTTGTGAATCAATTTTATTCATTTAACTGAATATCGATATTCAAATATTGAATAAATCCTATCAATTAGAGTGAGGATGTAGATATGGATTGTGGATTATACGTGTGTGATGGTGTAGGAATCGGTCTTTACATCTCCCATAACCACAGGTACAGTCAGACTCTATATGCACCCACCCACACCATCAGTATTAAACTGCTTCATCAAAAGGATATGCATTGTTGTCTTGGATCATATCACTGCACTTGTCTCCCTGTATGAATGTTTGCGAGAACAGCATTCAATTACTAGAGTTCTTTGGTGTCGTTGAATTTTTAGTGGCAAAGATCTTGTCGCCTTTTTTGATTTTGTTTCGATTGACAGCCATCTTAATGATAGATTTAAGGTTAGTTCTCAAATAAGGCATGGTCATTTCCCACTCGTTCATAACATCATACATGATCTTTGCCTTTTTTTTATTGAAATACATGGCATCATACAGAGCTCGCTTTGTTCTGTGTAATATTGTGTGTATGATGATATCATTATGAGCTCAGAAAAGGTAACTTCTTCTTACAAAACGCAAATAAAAATTATTCTAAAATTTCTTAATTCGTAGGCAATATCATGGAGAAAAATTTCCGCGATTCGAAATACTGATTGTCACGAAATGGCTATTATAAAGTGAAGCCTATTTAGTGACGGAAAAAGACACTTTTAGATTAATTCTGAAAACAACATTGAGAAAGCAAATGAATTCGTACGAAATTGCTTAAAGTTGAAAACAATGGAATGAAATTTTCTTTTATTGTACCTTAAATTACCGATCGAATTATATTGCCACATAGTCCTGATTTGTAATAAGACGACCGTCAATTACAACTTCATTTATTTAGAAAATGCTTAATAAAAAGTCAAGTACATGTGAATGGATGGATAAGCAGCTTTTAATTGTTTTTTTTCCCTCATATGAAAAATGATAGCTTCAATGTAGAATAATCCAAAGGGCATTGATCAAACCTAAAAAGTAGATACACAATATGTGCATAATTCGAGAGCACTGAATGATATCTGAATAATAATCATATTAACCTGATAACCAGAATAGAAAAGTTAAAATAATATTAATAATAACATCGTTACTGACTGTATGTTGATGTAAGAAGACAGCCATTGGTTGCAAAACAATAGCAATGATAACCAGACGAAGTCGTTCAATTATGTTTAAAAAATTTACTTCCTTTCTCTTTTTTTATATCTAAATAGCAAAAGATTCAATCATAAGAAGAATTATTTGATTCCCTTCTGTATAAGTTAGTATTCATTGACATATGAAAGCAACAAGATATTGTAGAACTGTATTCTGCTTTCAAGCAGAAACGCTTCTTTAAGCAAACTACAACCAACGACAGAATTATTAATATTTAGAACTCGATCGACAATTTCTATTCTGACAAGAAGAAAATTCATCAGATTACTTTACTAGCATTAGCAGAGATGAATAAAATTATTTTTCAGTGAAAGCTGAACTTCTAGGAGAAACCATTTCTAACCGTACAAAAAGTCAATAACAAATAGGGGTAGCAATAGTCGACTGGACTAATCGATCGAGAATTTGTTTGTCTGAGTTCCATTCAAACAGAGATCGCTCGTTTTTTTCCCAGAAAGCTTTCCAGGAGGAGAAATGAAATAAATATTTAGAGGAATGCTTTAATTCCACTTTTCCACAGGTGAAACAAGCTTTCTTGAACTTCAACTTATCTTGGGAAGTAATTTTATGTATTTCCTCTTGTAGTGTGAGAATAATTTCATAGAGTTCCTGTTATATGCTATAGACTTCTCTTTCTAATGCTAGAAACAGATTGCAGATTTCTACTAGAAAGTTTTACATTTCTCTCCAACGAAAAATTATTTCTGCTAAAATTACAAATTAAAGTGGAAAATAATTTTATTCATTTACCTTTATGCTATAAGAATAATCGAATTCATTCCTTCTTAACTCTTACAGACCTCTTCTTGGAACAATACAATTGGATTATGCATTTCTGGTTAGAAAATGTCATCTATTTCAGAACTTCACTTAAGCCTTCCCCCCCCCCCCCCTCTCTTTCAAAAAAGTCAGTCTTCATCAGACGCGTCAAAATTAAGATAAATGCATCGAAAGATAGCTCGTCATTTGCTCTATAATAAACGACAAAATGTTTTCCTCGATATCTTGTTTTCCCCAAAAATTTTTCAGGTTTTCCGAGACCCCTTATTCGAAAAACCAGCGGTTTTTTCTCATTTTTCACTATCTCAAACGCGCATCCAAAACTTCTCTATCCAGGTCTGTCCAATATATTTAATTTTTTTTTTGTTTGAAAGAGCATGCAAAGATGCAGGTGCAGGGCATGACGAGACCAGTTTTTTAAATTAGGCATTTTTTTGTTATTTATGTTGGCACTTATATAAACTGACAACACTTTTTCGAGAATTTTTTCAATCGGCAAACTTCAATTCCTTTTTTTGCGCTTGAGAAGTGGGCATTGAAAACTCGGGCTTCGTCATACCCTACACCTTGCCAAGCTCTTTCAAACAAAAGAAATTTAAATATATTAGACGAGTCTGGACGGAGACATTTGGGATGCCAAATTACCTATTTTTCACTATTGTTTGATCGATATCTCCCTTAAAACTCACAATTTCTGGCTGAAAATTTTATCATAGCTTTCTCACTTCAGGCCCAACATATCCTTCAACTATCAGACCATTTAGGCGTTCCTGGACTGAAATCGATTTTTGAGGGGACGGAAGCCTTAATTCCATAAAGTAGTTTCATCCATTTCTTACAATTCAGAAGAAATCTAAAATATTCAAGCAGCAATACTTCGTCGATGTTTGCCTTTATGAGATGACATCAAAAAGACATAAAGACAAATCAACTAAATTTCTTTCTTTCATCCTTAGGAGGATGGAGTGTGGGTTGTGGTTGTGTGGGTGTAGTACTTCAAGCCAGCCATGTTCCTACCAGCACCCACACCCACACCTCAGTACATGGTAATCTGCATTGGCGATCTTCTCCGCGAGTAAATGGATTTCGTATCCTGCTTTCCGACCACTCGACATGAATGCAAAGCATGAGCCTGATTGACCATCAACATCATAATGAATGTGGACTCTTCACACATTGGCGATTGGCATGATTGGTTTCTCACTAAAATTACAATTGAAAAAATAAACTTTATGTATAGATGTGGCACTTTCATTTACTTTCATAAAAAAAAGGTAACGTAGAGTTAAAAATCTCTTCTTTAGTTTTTCGTGTTCGAAAACAAAGAACTAGATCTTTTATGTTGCTCTAACAAGAAAAATTTTAAAGAAATCAAAAAGCAAATAGAGTCAACAGAAAAAGAGAAAGAAAGTTGGGTTACTTATTTTGTTTTTAAATTGCAGGTTCGGAATCAGCTTTAAATTCTGCGTAAAACTATAGTTTTGTTTCTTGAAAATGGCTTTCATTTTTCACCTGTTACTTTGTAACCTGTAGAGAAGAGTCTCAAGACTATCAAAAAAGGTCTATATTCTACGGAATCCTAGTTGGTTGGATGCAGAATGTCATTTCTGATTTTGAATATGTCAGTTTTTTTTTTCGAAAATACAATACATAGCTCAACTTTTTCTCCCTTGTTTTTGACTTTTTTATTTTTTTTCATTAAAAGAACATCAAAGATTCTCTTTCTTCCTTTTCGAACACGTAAAGCAGAAAGAAAGTTTTCCAACATTACTTAACTTTACTTTTAGAAAGTAAAAAAAACGTTAAAACGTCATCCATACTCACGTGAAAAAAATTTACACAATGCGCTGTTTTAGTGAGCACACTTCACTGTTATCTGCTTGCCAGATGTATCGTGATAAGCAGGAAGTCTCTTACTCGATGGATGTAACTACTGAGCGGTCTGGATGCCGGTGTGGATATTCTCTTCGTTACATGGCAACACCCACATCCAACCTGCGACACATTCAGTGCAACACATTTTTATCTTAGTGTGTAATAATAATCGGTAGAAGCCAAAGTGTGCCTAACGTACTGATTGGGTATAATCGAAACGTGAATGAAGATATCTATGCATAGTTAATCAATGCAGCAGAATCATTTCAGCCGATTATTATTGTTCGCAGTCTTTCCCTGCAAGACTCCACATATTCTGCTTTGTAAATAAAGATGACTATGAAACTTATAGTCGTCTTTTACAACATCAACCTAATTTATACACATTTTTATTAGTTTTCTCTGTTTAAAAAATGAATACCACAACAATCGTAATTTTATTTTTATTAAATAGCATAATGTAACTTCATGATCGAAATATCCATCTATTCACCATATTGTATTGTCTTTCCAGGACTATTTTATAGAATTTTGATGAGTATTCTGTTATATTAATGATAGTCATGTTTTTGTTTATGAAAACTGTATCGACTAAATGATAATTGTCTGTCATACCATCTTTAAATAAATTTGTCTTTGATAATCACCCCTTTACATGTCCTATAGGATCTAAGACTGCCCAACTAATTTGTAAACTAGTACCATGTAAGGTGATATTCGGTTTCATTAATGATACTTTGCCTGTCAATGGTACTCCATCGAATTCTGTTTCAGAGTCAATCGGAATGTCAAATCCTAACCATGTTGCCATGGTTGGGGTGTGGGTGTGATTGCTCTTTCTTCGACACCCACCCCCAAGAAACAAGAATTTGGTCGAAAGACCTTGGGAAAATCCGAAAGTTTCCAGGTGTGGAATATTGCTTTCAAATCACATCGATTGTCAGAGCTTTTCTGCCAGATCCGGCTCGTACGCTTCGACCTGAGAATCTCTAACACCCTACGGGTGCCTAGAATATGAATTAAGACTTCATGTTTTTCTTTAATGTTAGAAACATTGTACGAGTATTTGAAATCACTTTTTTGTTTGAATATTGCATAAATTTATTTTCAAGCTATGAATAAAACACTGACAAAAAAAAAAACAACTTATGAAACATTTCGAACACGTTCTTCAAGTTTTATTCGTATGACACGATGCATACTGTTTCCCCGATTGATTTCATCATCACGTTTCTCTGTAACTCGAAAAACAACAAAAGGAAGAATGAGTACTTCGTCTTCATTTTCAATAAAACTGATTGTATTAATATCAAGGCTTGATCGAGGATTTTTTACTTCATAAGTACAAATTACTGGTATACGATTATCGTAATCATGATTAGTATCGAGATCAAGAAAACATTCAACAACAATTGGATCTTTTGACGTGGAAAGAAATGATCGAGTCATAACAATATTATCTTTATCATATTCTTTGAGATCGTGTTGTGTTACATTCATTCCACGATAACTAGTGCCAGTCCAATAAAATGGACGAAAATAAGGATGATTGATAATAATTGCAGCAAATATATGCTGACCAAGACCTTTCGGTGCTTCATTATCTAAATAACCGGAATTAATCAGATTTTGTGTGCTGAGAAAACGAAAATCAGAGCCAACTTCAGCTAAATCTTCATTTAGAATTTTGTAAAAAGAAATGCTAGGACAAGTATAGGCCTTTATTAATCCTTTAGGTATTTCCTTTTTTGTAAGATCTTTAATTGCTTCTTGTTGCTTTTCATCAAGTTTTTGTAATTTGTTAATATAACCATTATAAATTTCATCGAGTAGTTTTTGTAATGGAACTTTCAACACCCATCGCTTCATATGTTCAAGATTTTCATAAGAGATTCTATCAGCATTATTATAGGTATCAACCCATTCAACATCAGATGTTTTAGCCACGAAATAATCAGAATCTGATTTAGGTCTAACATTAACGTTGAAAAGCATTTTGATTTCTTCATTCATTGCTAGTTGTTCAGCAATAAGTCCATTGTTATTTCGAATTGTTCGAGGAGCATGATAACGTAACAAAAATCGAACGATATCAATGTAACCACGAGAGGATGCTATGTGAAGGACTGTATTTCCATCAGCATCGATTTTATTGACTTCAGAAGGTTTGAAATTTTCTAGTGCTGTTTTCAAATTATTATTACAACAAGCCATGTAAAATACACTTTGTGTTAGAGATGAAGAATCTGTCATTCTTATTTTATCAAGTAAAACTGAAAGATGAAGGAAGACAAATTTACTGAAGGTCACACTATCCACTTAGTCATTCAAATGAAAATCAATCCAGCTTTTATTCTTATGCTATTCAAGCTACTGGCAAAATATTATAGAGGTACACGGAATACCGTTATGAAATATATTTACTAGAAAGAACACAAAAAAGTATTCCAAAATGATGAAAGACCTCTTGAGACATCTACTTATTTTATTTAAAGAGCTATATTTCCATTACGTTTGAGGAAGGTTACATTCATAATTAAAGAATAATTTTATCTCTTCCTTTTTCAATAAAAATAATAATTTATTAAATAAAATATATAATTTGATAATTTATTAATCAAATATGAAATAACAAATACAATAAATGAACTATCAAATATATTAAACAATAACTGACGTTTCGAACGTTAACAACGTTCTTCAACAGAGTAAAAATTATACAATATTACGTTTTTTTATTATTTCTTTAATCTTTTTTGATTCTTTATATATAACATTATTCCATCCATTTATCTATTAAGTCACATTTATTTATAGATTCATTTATTATCGAGTAAATCGCTTCTTTTTTTCCTTGTTTTCCAATAATTTGTTTCATTATCGATAATAAATGCTTTATTCGGGTCAAAGGAACATTGTTCATTTTTTATATAATGATGTTTAACTATTTCTGATGATGAATTTATATCATTTTCTTTAATTTTAGTTTTATGTTGTTTCATTCTATCTTTTAAACCAACTTTTGTTTCTCCATTATATATAGCACCACATTTACAGTTCATTTGATATATAATTGATTTAGATTGAGGTTTTATATTTAATGTGGCTAAAGATTTTAATTTTAATGGATATGAAAAATATAATTTAACACCAATTTGTTCTAGTTTACGTTTTAGAACTTCTATTCCTTTTACATATGGTAATGATAATGTTAATTTAGTTTCAGGTTTAGGTTTATTATTATTTAATTCATTTAGATTTTGTTGATTAATATTAGTTTGTAAACATTTTTGTATAGTTTTTTCTATTAATTCTTTAGAATAATCTGATTTTATAAACATTTTTCTTAATACATTTAAATCTATTTCTTGTTGTTCTTTATTTCTCGTTGTATTAATTATTCTTTCTGTCATATTTTTAATAATATTTAGTTTAATCGAATGATGATGACTTGAATGAAAATTTAAAAATCTATCACTAGCTGTTGATTTACGAAACCATTTTATATCTAATTTATATTTTCATTAAGATTTCTAGTTATTGTTGTATCTAAGAAATTTATTTGCTATTTTCTTCATATTCACATGTAAATTTCATATTTGTTCTGTTTAAATTTAATGATTCAACATATGATTCTAATTCAGTTTTACTCATTTTTGTAATAATAAAAAGATCATCTACATATCTAAATAATTTATCTTTTATTTTATGTAATTTATTATTAATAAATTCATGCATATATAGATCTGCTAACAATGAAGA
>CAJNOP010000619.1:95321-125200 GCA_905250075.1 Rotaria sp. Silwood1 | reverse complement strand
AACTTTTCATGTGCTATCTAGGGGCAGCCTTCATATCTCTTTGAAGATTATCCAGGGGTAATCTTCATGACTCTTCAAGGCCTATACTATAAGGGAATCCATAGGTCTTCAAGGCCTACACTATAGAGGTACTCTTAGATCCTCAAGCCCTATGCTATTAGGGAACCCTTAGGTCCTCACATGCTATACTATAGGGATACCCTTAGTCGTCAACAGCCATACTATAAGGGAATCCTTAGTAGGGATGCAACGGCGACGATCATTCACCGGTATACCGTCATCCTTTCACCGGTCCAAACCGCTAACCGTAGGTACGGCTACCGCTCTAACTACGATAACCGTAGGTACGGTTACCGCTCTAACTACGATAGCAGTAGGCACGGGTACCGGTCTAACTAAGATAACAGTAAGTACGGTTATCAGTGCAAGCACGTTTTCACGAAGGAAAGAGTTTTTTAAGAAAATAACGACTTTTTATAAAGGTTCACGAGAGTAAATCGGGGTCGAAGAATCCGAATCTGAAGTTAGTTTTTCGATCTGAGTTTTCATTGGTCAGAAAATGGACCAATCAGAAACGAGATTTTTTATTTTGAGGCTTTTCGACCTTTTGATAAAACTTTGCAATAGGTTATTGATATCCAGGAATTTGAATCTGAAGTCCTTTTTTTCGATCTGAGCTTTCGTTGGTTAGAAAATGGACCAATCGGAAATGCGCTTTTTTATATTAAGGCTTTTCGACGTTTTGATAAAACTTTGCAATATGTTATCTATATCCAAGGATCCGAATCTGAAGTCAGTTATGCTGTCTGAGCTTTCATTAGTCAGAAAATGAACCAATCAGAAACCAGTTTTTTTCCCTCGACTGAAGGGACGGTGATATGAAATAAATAAAGCTTGACGGACTCATAGCGAACACCGAAAATATTTAATTGGCTGAACTGCCTGCCTGAAGAAACTTCATATATATTTGATATTATGGAGATTATCGGACCTATAATCACGCAAACGCATCGGAATGCGTTACTATCCCAATGACTGCGAGGTCACAAACTCATTTTATTTCATATGATCCTCCCTCCAGTGGAGGGAAAAAAGCTCGTTTCCGATTGGTCCATTTTCTGAGTAATGAAAGCTTAGACAGAAAAAAGGACTTTGGATTTGGATTCCTGGATAACGCTAACCTATTGCAAGGTCTTACCAAAAGGTCGAAAAACGTTAATATAAAAAAGCTCACTTCTGATTGGGCTATTTTCTAACCAATGAAAGCTCAAATCGAAAAACTGACCTTCGATTCGAATTCCTGGGCATCGATAACCTATTGCAAAGTTTTATCAAAATGTCGAAAAGCCTTCATATAAAAAAGCGCATTTCCGATTGGTCCATTTTCTGACCAATGGAAGCTCAGATCGAAAAAATAACTTCCGATTCGGATTCTTCGACCCCGATTTACTCTCGTGAACCTTTATAAAAAGTCGTTATTTTCTTAAAAAAACTCTTTCCTTCCTGAAAACGGGCTTGGACTGATAGCCGTACTTACTCTTATCTTAGTTAGACCCAAGGGGGAAAAGGCACACTTCTGTACCTCTGAAGTACGCAGAAGTACAGAAGTACCGAGAAGTCTCAAGGAGTACCGAGAAGTTCCAAGAAGTATCAAACAGTACCAAGAAGTATCAAGAAGTACCAAGAAGTCCCGAGAAGTCCCGAGAAGTTCCAAGAAGTATCAAGAAGTATACAGAAGTACCAAGAAGTACAGAGAAGTACAAAGAAGTACAAAGAAGTACAAAGAAGTACAAAGAAGTACGAAAGAAGTACGCGTTTTCCCCTTTGAGTTTTACCCCAAAACAGAATTTTTGCCATTTCCCTATAACAGAACATTTTTGTTCTGTTTTTGGGAACAGAAGTACGGAGAAATATCAAAAAATATCAAGAAGTACCGAGAAGTCTCAAAAAGTACCAAGAAGTACGGAGAAGTACCAAGAAGTACCGAGAAGTACCAGGAAGTACGAAGAAGTACAAGAAGTACCGAGAAGTACGGAGAAGTACGAAAAAGTACAAGAAGTACAGAAGTATGCCTTTTCCCCCTTGGTTAGACCGGTAACCGTACCTACGGTTATCGTCACCGTTGCACCCCTAACCCTTAGGTCCTCAAACCCTATACTACAGAGTTACCCTTAGGTCTTCAGAACCTATACTATAACGATAGCCTCAGATCCTCAAGTGCTATACTATAAGGGAACCCTTAGGTCATCAAGGCCTATACTATAAGGAAACTCTTAGGCCCTCAAGTGCTATACTATAGATTACAGTAAATGCCTTGTGGACCTCAGGGTATCCATATAGTACAGCTGTTGACGATCTAAGGGTACCTTTATAATATAGCACTTGAGGGTATAAGGGTATCCCTGTAGTGTATCACGTGAGGACTAAGGGTTCCCTTATAGTATAGGTCTTGAGGACCTAAAGGTACCTCTGTAGTATGGGCCTTGAGGAGCTAAGGGTTCCCTTATAGTATAGCATTTGAGGATCTAAGGATTCCCTTATAGTATAGGCCTTGAGGACCTAAGGGTATCCTTATAGTATAGCACTTGAGGACCTAAGGGTATTTCTATACTATAGGCTGTGAGAACCTAGGAATATCCCTATAGTATAGCTTGTGAGGACCTATGGATTCCCTTATAGTATATAGGCCTTGGGGACCTAAGGTACCGTTATAGTATAGCTGTTGAGGACCTAAGGGACACCTGTACTATAGCACTTGAGGACCTAAGGGTACCCCGATACAATAGGGTATAAGGACCTAAGGTTTCCCTATAAGGTAGAACTTGAAGACCTACAAGTACCTCCTGAAACATAGGATGTGAGGCCCTAGGGCAGTTCTATAGGATAGGTATTCGAGAAGGAATAAAAACGACGCGTAAATGAAAATGGAAGAATCGCAAACTTTCTGTTACTAGTTACTTGGTAATGGTAACTCCCCCTACCCCTAGATAGCCGTTGAAGAGTTATGATGACTACCCGTAGATAGGCCTTGAAGAGTGATGAAGACTACTCGTGGATAGGCCTTGATGTGTATAAGCACATTGAAGTATCTTAAAGTAGCTTGAAGTATATCAAAGCACAATAAAGTACTTTGAAGTACATTAAAGTACTTCTAAGTACCTTAAAGTACTTTAAAGTACAAAGTACGGTGTTTCTCCCTTGGCATTACCTCGAATAGGCCTTGAAGAGATAATAAGAGTGCCCCTAGATAGCCCTTGAAGAAATATCAACACTACCCCTGGCCAAGCCCTGAAGAGATATCAATGGTGCCCCTACATTGTCCTTGAAGAGTTATGAAGACTACTTGCGGATGGCCCTTGAAGAGTTACAAAGACTATCCTCAGATAGGCCTGAAAGAGTTATGAAGATTACCTCGAGATAGGCCTTGAAAAGATATTAAGAATACTCCGAGATAGCCCTTGAAGAAATATGAACACTACCCTTGGATAGGTCTTGAAGAGTCATAGAGACTGTCCCTAGATAGCGCTTGAGAAAATGTGGAGAGTACCCTAGACAACCCTTAAAGAGTTATAGAGAGTACCGCTAAATATGCCTTGAACTATATAAGTACATTAAAGTAGTTTAAAGTACATTAAAGTACATTAAAGTACATTAAAGTACTTTAAAGTACCTCAAAGTACTTTAAAGTACCTCAAAGTACTTTAAAGTACTTTAAAGTACAAAGTACGGTGTTCCCCCTTGCCCCACATCCACACCCACACCCACACCCACCCACACCCACCCACACCCTTATAGGCTATTTTTTCTTCTTTTTCCCAAAAAGGTGTGATAGCGGCAAAAGTCTGTATTGGCTGACTTTTCACAGGTAGGGTATTGGAACTTAAAATTTTGGAGCTGATGGTTTCAGACATGGATGCGTTGAATGAGAAAAAAAAATTGAAAAGAAAATTTTTATCGAGTGCCTGGTATACTCGATCGCTTCATGGACGCTTTCTTAATGGATACACTAAACATAATGCTAATCTATTATTGTAATGATCTATTTCGTTCTTATGGGTCGTAGAAAAGAGATGGTCATATCCATTTTTTGACATAATTGCAACGTATATACTCGCAAAGCCAGAATTATGAGCTCAAGCCTGATAGTCGTATTCGTTCTTTTTCGTTTTGATGCTTCGGAACTTCAGTAATTTTTTTTCTGACTTTGCAATTATATCTGCTCGAATAATATATTTGTAGATAACTATCACTTTATAACATTCTTTCAAATGCCAACTACCGGGGTTACACCTCAAAGCTTCAATGGAGGCCCACCTTCATCCGACACAATCGCTCGGATAGTAAGCATTTTCCATGAAGACACTACTGGACAAGAATTTTTCAATTCAGTTCTTGATCTATTCGCAAGTTTCGACAGAACAAGTCGTCCTCAGAATAACACGTTTGCACACGATATCAGTCACATGTTTGACTCTATAATATTGAGCTTTACAACGCCAGAAACTTCATCAAAAGTCCAAGATCGTATTGGTTCCTACTTCTATATTTTTCGTCGACTAGAGGAGTATGAAACCAGAGCTCGACCATACTTTCAGTTGTGGCCAGCCACTGACAAAAGTAAAGAACTTAGACGAGCATTACATGATCAGCTAGTCCAAATATTTGTATCAACAAAGGGTGCAAAACCAAATCTCGATATCAATGACAAGAACCAATTGAAAAAAATGGAAATTCGTGAACATCTGGGGTATATAGCGACGATCGATAATATAAACTCTTTGCATACATTCCTCGTGTTATGTAAATTATCGTTTCAGTCATCCATGATCGTTGACGATAATCAGCATCGTCTTCGATGGATAGATGTAGTATCAAAATTGAAATCTTTACAACCGGCTCTCCAACAAATCATAGCAACATATATTGAATATAAAGAGGCATTCGACGTGTTTCCGCTCGACATACCAGCATTTATTCATTTGGTCATAATAAAACATCCATTGGCCAATATTAATAATTACTCGCCGTTCAGTGTTTTATTCAAGCTTCTACAAAATTTATATCTATCAAACGAAATGTTCTATGAACAGTATTTCGACATATTTGTTTTCCATGTTCGGCGCAAAAGTTATTGTTTTCATCACATCGGTGACCTATTCCGGATATTGAGGCAAAAGGACGCCTTATTCGGCAAATATTTTAACGTTTACTCTAATTGGGAAAATGAGAACGAACTATGGAAGATGTTTCTGTATTTATTTGATAACACTGACCTTACTGAAATGGTTCAGAGCCATCTAATATCAAACTTGACCAAACGTTTTCCGACACCGAATATCAACAAATTTTATCAAGACATTGTATCTGCCAAAACAAATTTAACAAATATCACAGATAAGAATCGCAAAAGTTACGTAAAAATATTAGAAGCGATAATATCTGCCTTTATTATTAAACAATCATACAAACCAGGCTATTATTATTCATTGACAGAACAGACATTAAAACAATTTTTTCAATTAGCTCTCAGTCTATCATCGGCACCCGATCTTCAACAACCTCCTTATTCACTCATTATGGAACGATTGGTGTTTAAAACTGGGGCTCAAATATATAAAAAAACCGAAAGACTTAATCTTCTTTTTGAAAAATTGAAAGATTTTGATCAAAATCTTCCAAAGACGTTGGATCCTGCTCTAATAATTCGAGATGAATGGTTAATTGACTATACTTTAACTTTTCCTACAGAGTGGTCAGAACAATTCATTCCTAGTGTTTACCAAAACCTATGCAATTCTCATCAAAATAACCGTTTTATCAACTATGTGTGGTCAAGAATAACACATTTGACCCTTTTGAAATTGGCTTCAGATAACACGAATCATATACTTGTGAGCATTGACAAATGGCTGAACAATGTACAGCACAATGCCAACAATATTTTGACAAGTATCTTTGTTATCAATGTATTCCATACACTCATTGCGAAATATAAGAAAAATGTATTGTTGCTTCCAAATATCGAAAATATTTTCAATTGCATTCTCTATATCCGCCAAGAGAATTTGTTTCCGGCCGATATAAAAGAAATGGACGAAGTCATCGAACATGGAAAACAATCTATCGAAGACATTTTCTTACTAAAAGGTAATTTCAGTCAGCATAAGTTGTTTCTAAAATCTCATGTGTTCAATGGAGTTCAAGACAATAAAAAGCATATGCCACAATCTGCAATGAAGATAGCTCAGCTGTCAGAAGTATTTTTATGGTTAAAAACAAAATACTGAATCGAATCTTATCGACTAGAAAAATCTTGCCACTTCTGTTTTCAACTTGAGAACTCCTAAAGATTATTTCTATTGTGTTTTTTACGAAAAATGGCATTTATGCAAAGCGACTAACTTTACGAGCAACAATTTCTATTGGAACAATTGAGCATATTTTTAATTTTTCTCAAAAGAATTACGCCTTATGCAGCAATATGTCTTGATTTTAGCCGAGAAAAAACGAAATCATGCGTTTCGGTACTTCGATACTGAAAAAACTTCGCGAAAAAACCTGTTCATTTTCGAACACGTTCTATATTTGAAACAATAGATGTAAGACGATTCGTTTCGAAAAATGATTCAAAATTCGAACATCCCTCGTCGGCAGGATGTGAGTGTGAATAGAGAAAAATCCGACATCCACACTCAGACCCCGCACCCGATGGACGCTCCACAATCGATAAGAGTGCTAGACATGTTAAGAGTGTCTTTGTTCTCAGCCTTCATTGATACTTTTTTAACGATTTTGAACTCCTTTTCAGATGTACTGATTGTAAAGATGTCTTTGCAGCATGTACTAAGAAATAAATATAGTGCTGCTTGAAAGAATAAATTATCTTTGTTCAGAACAGAGACATACTTGAACTTTTCTAATGGTTTTCATAGCTGAAAACTGCTCTTTTTCATTGCAGGTTCATGTGCAAATTATCGTGCTCTATTGGGTCCCTCGATTATTCGGTATTTTCTCCGTTTTACAGACTTGACCAAGATATCGACATGGTCACATCATCAACAATACAAATTTCCGACGGTAATACTAAATATCGAAACGATTGTGGGCATAGAAAAGCCAAAAGATATTGACATGTCAGAAATCAATTCAAAATATCAATTATTTGATCGTTTCATTCAACAAGTTAACAAGTGGCTGACGTGGTTTTATAGATTTTTACATATTTTCCATTATATTGTTGAGTGGCTCAAAACTTACAACGTCGTCGCAGCTGCAGATATATTTAATGGCATCAATACTATTAGAGATAATGACTCCATAACATGCATTGAGGTAAAAGAAGTTATAGAAAATACATTGCGATTCCTCAAACCATTCGGTAATCATCTTCGTCGACTCTGCTATCTATTCAATTGTTCGACTCCGTTTCGAATTATCGTTCAAGGTGGAACTGATAATCAGAAAGATTCATCTATGTACATTCGAGAAATGAAGCGTGCTCAATCCAAGAACACATTCACTGTCAACAGTCAATTCTCACTTGAAAAAATATTTCCAATAAGCGATCGTCAAAATATTCAATGGTTTCTTGCCAGTGAAAAGCATTCGTGTACTGTTCAGATCAAGTATCGTGAACATGATGCATCAGCGCCAGAAGAATTAATATTTTCCAAGGAGAATGCTTCAAGTCACAAACATGTTCTACATGGTGAATTCGAAACGCAGCGTGGTGGTAGATTTATAATCACCATTGACAATCAGAATACATCAAATCCGCGTACTATATGGTTTCAAATCAAATCAAATAGTTTAGCGATATGCCATCTATTCCAAGGTATCTTCAATATCTTCTATCAACGATACTTTTCACATTTAACACAGCCAATTCGAGATACTCAATTGAATCAAATACTTGATCAAGTATTCCAGTTCATTGACAATCTCTTGAATGGCACGATAAAACTTCGCGAAATGACCGATCTCAAAAGTGTTTTTTATAACAAGAACATTGATGTTCGAGAAGAAGTCGAAAGGCTTTTCACAAATCGTTCCACAACCAAAGAAAAATCAAGAGCAAGCAGAGTAATAGTGATCGATGCTCCCGATGAAAACGACATTGAACAAGTATGTAAATGGCTGAAAATCTACCAATATTACTGCCATATCAATATCATTGTTGATTGTATCCAACAATTTGATATTCTTTCAATGGATCATGAAGATGAATCAATCGGTCATCTCAAACAATTGAGTAGCAATGAAAATATATCACTTAGCGATATCAGTGAAGTTTACAAAATTCTTCTGGAACAATTTAAGACATTAGGAAGTGAACATTTACATCTGATTAAGACATCAGTAGAATGCTCAGCAGTGGTTAACATGATGAAAAAATCTGATTTATATTCGCCTCAAGGGCGACATCGATTTCAAGAATTACGAGACAATTTCACCACGCAGTTTCAATTACAAGAACGAAATAATATGATTCTCAATTCATTAATTATTACTCATATATTATGCGAACCATTTATTACTCAAACAAAAACTCTGCCAGAATTTGTTGATCGTCTTGCCCATTTACGCAATTTCGAAGAAAGTTCATTGAAACATATGAGAGGTAAGATTTTTTTTCTAAAATGTGAAATATTCATGGCCACTTTGAAGCCTGATAAGTATAAGAGGAAGTTTTTCAAATAAGGTATATTTTTCTGAAAGTCTGAACAATTAAACAAATAGTTTATCAAGTCATTCTATATTATGTTATAGTTATCAATGAAAATATACAAACTGTTAATATGTGGCTATCAGCAGAAGAGACTTCAGCATTGGACAATGCTCTCGTTACGATGGAACATTTATATAAAACAGGCATTGTTACTATACGACTGGGACGTTTGATGAATGAACCATCCTATTTTCAGATTGAATATTCAATTGTTAAAATGAAAACATCGATAAATACTGAAAATTTCGATGAAGAAGTCGAGCAAGAAGATAGACCACACGATGCGAAATCAGCCAAATTTATTTTGTCTATGACTGATATCAATGATCATAAACGTCAACTTACATTTTGTAATGTCGATCTACCATCGAATATGTCTCATAAAAAAGTTTTACTGAGCGAACAACTTCGATTATTGGAGATTGTTGAGAAAATCTATTCAATGTTTGTCAAACTAGAAATTGCTGGTCATCCAGATTATCAACTTAGAGATGAGCAATACAATATCCACGATAAGACAAGTATGAATATAGCTTGAATTCAACTATCGGGAGAATGGGGGAAAAGATAATTACTTTTGAAGCTAGACACGTGGTGGAACATTTTTGGAGGGCAGCTAAAATTTCGAGAAGGCCCAATCTATTTTTGACAAGATCAATAGTTGTTGGGGCAAAAATTTTCTTCCTGTACGCGCCTATATTTTTCTTGGAGGGAAAATCGGTTACCTCAGACTACTCAGAGTCCATCAAAATTCACCAAACAAACATAAGTTCAAACAAATGCTCCAATAGTTTGACAAAAAAAGCAGGTTTTGTAAATCGCTCTACTATTGCAGCCAAAACTCGATGACCATGAATGTTTTCCATACAATTCGAGAACAAATGAACCTACCAATCTGCTGTTTTCACCATTTTCAGAGAGCAGTGTAGGAATGTAACGAGAAGTCAAAAAGTATATTGATTCTTAATTGATAAGTGAGATGATCATCTCTTCTACAATTTCAAGATTACTATTAGAATGCTTTTTCTATTGACGTTCGATCCCTAATAGAGCTATTCTATATATAAATTAGTTCTCTATCCATCGATACAATGACCAACTTGGCCATTCATTCTGTTCAAATGTAGTAGATATGTTTGGCTGAGACCTTGTCTTCGGTCAATTGACATAAGATGACTCGGGAACGAACCTACAAAATAAGTTTTTGATCGTACTGAATCCAGTGGGAATGTTCGTTTTTGATATCAGAGTGATCTGAAATCCTTGGAATCAGATTTTCGACATTGTCGACTGTTTAAGTGGTATATCGAAAAATTCCAAACTTTGAAAATCGGATTCCAGAGATTTCAGATCACTTTGATACAAAAACTGAACATCTCTGCTGGACTCAACACAATCAAATACTTTTCTGTAGATGAGTTCCCATAACATCCGATGTCAACTTGCCAATATCAGAATCCCAGAAAAATGTTTATCATATATGAACAGAATGAATAACCAAGTTGGTCATTGCATAGATCGATATAGAACTAATTTAGGTTTCGAATAGTTCAATTCACGATCGAAACTCAATAAAAGAAAGAGCATTTCAAAAGTAATGTTGAAATTCTAGAAGAAACGATCATCTCACTTATCAATTAAGAATCAATCTACTTTTTGGTTTCTCGTTACACTCCTACACTGCTCTCTGAAATGACGAAAGCTGCAGATCGATAGATTCATTTGTTCTCAAATTATTTGAAAAATATCTATAGTCATTCTAGTCTTCTAGAGATAGTAGGAACCTTCACTTTGAAATTCTGGTTCTCCTTCTCTAAAACAATACTTGAATGATGAAAATTAGTCCTCCAACGAGTGATAGACGACAAATATAAACGTTTAAGGCACTTTTCGACCTGTTTAATGCTTATTATTGGATGGGTTTCTTACTAATCGATAAATTTGAGAACAGTCGTAAGTAGTATAACTGAGAGGTGTCCAGGAAAGCCTGAATCCATTTTCGCGCAAGAGTTTTGGACCTTTCTCTACTGAACCAAGTCATGCCAATAAAACTCTACCACAAGTCCACTCTGGTGGAAGGAGCTCGACCAAGTGATTCTTGCCCAGCGAACGAAACCAGACCAATTAAGCCTTCGCTCTGTCCAAATTCTGAGTATGCCACTAGTGGACTTTTTTTTTGGAAAAATGCTTCTCTCTACTAATTTCTGTTATCTCTTCAAAGGCAGAATCAGTTTGCTGTTATCCAAAATAAGAGACAATCAAAATATAACAGATCAGCAACTACAAGAAGCAATTCGAGTACGAACAGATCATTTACAACTGACCTTTCGTGCATTAGAAACAAATTATGAGATGTGGTTAAAAAATTTGAATCAATATAGAGAAGAAAATCCGACACTCAAATTATTTTCAAATCGGCAAATCATGATCATGATCATTTTGCTTTCAACTGATAATCGAATTAAATGTTGTTTTCTCAGAAAATTGTATTCATCAATTGATGTCAACAATCAAAATAATAACGAACTCAAATTAACGTTACAATTATTATTACACTATTTACGTTCTTTGAGAACAAGTAATTCTAACTTGTCCGAAGACAATGTCTCTCGTATTTATGCAATGTACAAGATTGACAAAGGTACAAGTGCAGAAATGTGTCTACAACAATTGTGTCATTTTCTAAACGCTTTTCTTGCCAACAATACAGAACTCTCTCGACATAGTAGCACAGAAAATGAGAATCAACAATATCTCGTTGCATTGAATCCATTGGAAGAGACACCATTAAGACATGATCTTGACATGGATACATGTTGTATTCTATTAAATCTCTTTCAAAATCGACTACCATCTTTTCATCAAATCTTATGGTGTTCGACAACAACTGAAGACGATATTCATCTATTCTTCTCTTGTGTACGAACATTTCATGATTTGACATTCGTTATTATGAATATCGATAAAATGCATCATCGACTTCGCGAACTACTACTGAATGAGCAAGACTCATTAGCACGACTGCAACAGCCTCATGGAGTTATCTATTACGTTGTACGCGGATCAATCATAAATAGAAAAAATCTAAGATCATTTCAAATTCATCCTAAACATCGAGATCCACATCAAACTTGTGCACAGTTACTTACGCTCTATCGACAGAATTACGACAGTGTTCAACCCCAATTTGAAATTATTTGTGGAGCATCTGGAATAGGTGAGTGTCAAACTACTGAATATGACTTGTTCTCTTAAATAACATCTTTCATTTATAGGAAAAACTCACCACATCAATACGAACTATAAAAATGGTGATACTATAAATTTTAGTGTTAATGATAAATTAAGCGTGTCATTATTAGTCAGCTTGTTGCTATTGTATGATTCAAAAACGTTAAATGATCATCCATCAATTTATTTCAATATTTCGATTCATGCACCATTTGAAGAATTGAATCGAGCTTTTTTTTCATTATTCGTATGCGGTTCACTTACTGATGTTGATAGTGGTCTTACATTTTCATTGTCGAACACAAAATCGTGGAAGTTCATCATGGAAATTCCTCACACGAATAAATATGCAATGAATATCCGACAGAATTTCAATAATATATTACCATTAATGTCAATCATAGCATCCAACTCAATCGAGGAAGTTACTGGTGAGAATTATCAATTATTTATCGGTG
The DNA here is from genome assembly GCA_905250075.1 of Rotaria sp. Silwood1. Classification (NCBI taxonomy): domain Eukaryota; kingdom Metazoa; phylum Rotifera; class Eurotatoria; order Philodinida; family Philodinidae; genus Rotaria; species Rotaria sp. Silwood1. Next base: position 112,783 of record CAJNOP010000619.1, on the reverse strand, counting down.
AAGAAGAAGAATTAGTAGCGCGCTTCTTAAAAGCTGATGAAAATGGAACAATCAATCGTCTACTAATAGTCGATTCTGATAACAAAGAGAAACCTGTAGAATTCGACAAATTGGCAAGTTCAGATGAATGTCGTCAACATATTTATGATTGCATAAATAAATATGCACCAGAGTTACCAAAAAATAAAATATATGAAATCTCTTTTGTCAAATTTTTGTATCGACGAATTCGATTTTTTACTAGTCACTTTTATTGTTTCAATATGGTAATTAATAATCTTGGTTCAATAGCCATGAAACAAATGATACACGAAGCTAAACATCTTGCTCAAATTGATTTTCGTTGTGATAATTATCCTCGTACATATCTTGTTTATGACCCAAATTTTTCATTACAATTACTTTACCATGATTGGAATAATGTATTCAATGAATTGAAACAATTATTCAATTATCGTGAACCTAAACTAAATAATGAATTTCAAAAAAAGAATTATTTAGCCGTGTGTTTGTCCTGGCTTCTTGATATGCAATATGAAACATTTGAGAAAATAAGGAATAATACAAAATTTATTTTGACTGAAAGTTTTGCTTACAAATTGTTTCATGTACATGAACGCAAACTGACAAAACTTCCGTTGATTATCGAAGGTGAAACCGGCGTTGGAAAGACATTTTTGCTTACGTTCTATTCGTTACTATTAAATGCAAATATTACCAATGGTTCACTTCAACATAATATAGCTCCACGTATTCGTGAACGTATAAGTTTGTGGTTGTTGCACAATGTTATTATCGCTATTCTTGAGAATGAATCAAATTTATTGAGCATAATTCTGCGTCAGATTAAACAAAAATTAAAAGGTTTTAACAATGATGATCAGAAGATGAACTCAACTGCAGCACATCCATTAGATTTGATTGACAAAACGGTGGTTGGAATCGAAAATGACAATAATGAAGGTGATGATGAAAATCTATTGCATGGGTCTAGTGAGACTCATCTTGAGAATATCGGCCCAGATCTTCTCGACGAAAATGGAGATAATCAAGGAATAGAAATAATGCCACAAGTCACGCCTCAACATCGATTGATCGATCCCATTGATATTGAGTTTTTAAAAGAGATCAAACGTTCATTACAGAACTTTGAACATGACAATAATATTTTACAATATATTTGGAAAACAATCATCACAATATCAAGTGAAAATCAAAGGAACATTACGAAAAAACTTATTCTTGAGTTGTACAATTATATAACATCCCAGTTGTCAGCTTTACCATTGATCGAAGCAAGTCATCTTCTAAAAAATCTACTGAATAAGTCACATTCATCATCGATTCATACCTCCATTCGGATGTTCAATGAGTATTTGTGTTATACTCAAGTAAAACCAGTGTTCTATCGCCTTTTACTTCATCCTGGCGTAACTGAAGAGCAGCTCGAAGAATTCATGTCACCCATTGTTCAACTTGCTAGAGCATTACATAGTATCGAACTAGTTGTCTTCTTTGATGAAATCAATACATCATCATGCCTTGGTCTATTCAAAGCAATGTTCATGGATCGAACATTACATGGGACGAATCTACCAGAAAATATCTTTTTTACTGCTGCCATCAATCCAGCATCAACATTAGCAAGTACTGACAATCTTCCTTATCGTTTAGACTACGTGGTACATCAACTACCACAAGCTCTTGAAGGTTTAAGAGTGTCTTATGGCATATTAGAATCAAAAACATTAGCTGATTATATCAGACAAAAAATTGCAATGTTCAATGTTCGTGCATCGAACAATCTCGAAACGCGAATGCCCTTGCAAAACTTTGCACAAGATCTACTCAGTCAATCGATTTTAGCTGCACAAGAATTTTGTGAAACACGTCTTGGTAATTGAAAAAATTTTTTTTTCATCTTAAATAAATGTTACTTTTTTCGATTATGCTTCTAGGAAAAAATACAGTATCACAACGAGAAATACAACGATGTTTCAATCTTATTGAATTTTTCTGGAAAATGAGATATGATGGCGAAACTAATCCGAATTATCAGCCTAATCCAATTCGATGTATTACATTATCAATAGCATTAATCTACTATTTTCGACTTCCAACGGAGGAAGATAATCGGCAACGAAATGATCATCATACACCAACACGTGAAGAATTAGGAAGTTTACTTTCTGATATCATTCCTGATTTTGTCGAAATCATTCAACTTGAACTCGAAAAATTTGTCAATATTGACAATTTTGTTATTCCACATGGTGTTGCAATAAATCAAGCTGTATGTTTATACTGTTTTTTGCTCACTTGTTCGTTCACTACTCTCAATTCTAGGTTCGTGAACATCTCTTTGCGATTGTGGTCAGTGTAGTCACTCGAACACCTCTATGCATCATTGGTGCACCAGGTATGTCACTTTTTTGTCATAGAATAGTACTCAAAAAAAAACATTAACTTATCATTATAGGGCAATCGAAAACTCTATCTTTTCAAATTGCCTTGCAAAATTTGCAAGGTCCACAGTTATCTACAAAACAATTTTGTAAACGTCTACCATCTATCGATCCAGTCTGTTGTCTTGGATCAAAATATAGTCGTTCAGAAGACATAGCATATGTCTTTGATAGAGCTATTCAACGTGAACAACAATATAAACAATATCGAATGAACACACGATGTGTGAGTTCATTCGATTTTAGAAATAGATATCATGATTTTGCTGATATCTTACATTTAGGTCGTTTTTCTTGATAAAGCTTCGTTGCCCGATGAGAAGAAAATGGTATTGAAAGTATTGCATTCGTATTTGGATGAATGCAAAGTGGCATTTATAGCCGTAGCTAATAAACCGTTTGATGCTGCTAATGCAAACAGAATGATTTGTATTTATCGATCACGTCCATCAGAAGTCGATCAAAAAATATTAGCCTATGGTTGTCTTGGTCTAGATATTAAGACGGAAAAACAAATGATTAGTAGTCGTACAGAAGCTATTGTTCATGGTCTCTGCCAAGGCTATCGTCAAGTACTTATGAGTTCAGATATTCCACACATTTTTCATGATAGAGATTTCATCTATATGCTACGAGAACTTCGTTTTGAACTGACAAAAAATTCAACAGATGATGATACATATATTGATGGAATTACACCGAAGAGTTTATTGCATGCACTTGAAGACAATTTTAATGGAATAAATGAAGAACAATTTCAAAGATTAGTTCAAATTTTTTTGGATGCTGTTCGAAACGATTGTGACGATTTTGTCTTACCATCGAAAGAACAAGATAAAACAATTTATCGAAATGTACCAACGATTATCCGTGAATCAATGGAACTTGATTCAATACATCGTCGTCTTTATGGTCGTTACAAATTAATCATTGACGAATCAGAAGATGAAAGTGCCGTTCATCTTCTCTTTCAAAGTGGTCTTCTCAGTTCGGATCCGAAACGAACGACCGTCTTTAGAATGTCCGACTTTGCTGAGGATATTAATAATGAACTTCGAAATACAGAAATTCTTTCAAATATCAAATTATGTATGGAAACAGGCAAAACAATATTGATGGTTAATACGGAACGCATTCATGGTTCACTTTATGATGTATTTAATCAAAATTTTTCGATTATGGCTACATATGATACGAGAAAGATCTTTTCTAAAGTAGCAATTGGCCCGAAAACTATTGATGTTGTAGTGCATGAAGATTTTCAATGCATTATACATGTAAAACGGAATGAAGTAATACATATACCAGCACCATTTCTCAGTCGCTTTCAGAAATATTCGTTAAGTGTCAATGATTTCTATCGAATACAATTGAAACGTCTTGTTGACAATGAACAGACAATTATAAAAAATGTTGAAGAAAAAGTACAGAGTTTCATTCAACATTTTGGACGACAATATTTTTATGGTTTGAATGAAAATACATTATATTCATGTCTTCTACCACTTATTAAGATCAATGATAACCAACAATATTATTTATCGAATCCTAGTCAACATTATACTCAACTCACTATTAAATCAAAATCATTCATTGAGAAAAATCCGACTGACGTTCAACAGTGTCTTTTACGTTTACTTCTTTCGAAATTGATTCAACTTGTTTCTCCAGAATCGATCATTTTAAAACTACCGACTTTAGAAGAGACCATTGCACAATCTCTTTGTATAAACTATTTTCAACAGCAAGAACATTTCAATATTGAAAATTTTATTCGGGAATTAATTTCAAAACCATTGATCAATATTGATAATAATGAATTATTGAAGGATACTATGGATGAATCACAAACGGAAAGCAACATTCTTATAACAAAAAAAGTGATGATATTCACACGGACATCATCTTATTTAGATGGTCTCAATAAGCAAACAAAATCAGAATTTTTCAATAATGATGATTTCTACGGTTATGATGGCAACTACAGCGATAAAATTGATGTTATAAATCTGGTGAGTTGTTTTTTTTTACTTTTGAATCGGAATAGAAAAGGATTTGAGATAAGCTTTGGAAGATTTCATTTATTTTCTTAGGTTTTTTGATCATTTACAGGGTGTTTCATAAGTCTTGAGACGCGACAAAATTAATTTATATGCAGACAGAGAATAACATCTGACGACGAATGTTTCTATATGAGCCTTGAGTGCTTGTGTCAGTCTTTTAAATGACATATTTTTCGATAATATCTTTTCTTGTTATAATAGAGCCATAAACACGACAATATAAGAAGGGTGTAGGTGGTAGCATCGGTTAAGAGAATAACTACACCGACACCGACACCCACACTCAACTCTTTGATTAATAAATATATATATTTAATCCATTTCTTGAATATTTATTCTAGGCATCCATAGAAAACTCTGTAGAAATACAAGATGAATTTCATACTTTTGGGCAAGATGAACAAAAAACTGTTCTCATCATTGTTATTGAAGCTCAGCAATCCTATCATATTCCTTTTCTTCAACAACTTATTGATCATACTCAATACACATACAATGCTGATATGCGACTACAACCAAAATATTTTCTTATGCTTGTTCATTCTCCAGCACGACAACTTTATAATCAATTTTGTTTTGCTTCAATTTTCTTAAACAATTGGGATTTCTACTTTTTTGATACTTATATATCAGAAAGTGCATTTCATCTACAAAAAATGCTACAAATTTTATTACCATCTTCTAAGGAACCAGAGGAATCATTCGACAATATCCTACTCGATCTCAATACTTCTTTTGACGATTGTCTATGGGATTTTTGTTCAAAAATTCAAATTATTCTTCAGGAATTACCACAAGAAATGTTCAAAAATAAACTTGCACATCAATTCTATCAACGTCGAACGGGTATCATTATACGTGTTCAATGTTTAAAACAAATTCTGCAAGAATCAACTCAATTACAAAAACGTATTGTCAATATCTATCATGAACACTTATTGAAGCAAAAGAATTCCCGTCATAAAATTTACGAAATGATTTATCGAATTTCGAAAGACATTATTTGTGGCAAGCGTTTTGATAGCCTTATAGAATCTATTTATTCTTGCACTCGAGTTTCCTTTACTAGTTTCGTCTCAAATATCTTAAAAGTTATTATTAATAATTATGGATTGGATGCACTATTAATATTGTCGACAAACAAATCTGGTTTCGATTCATTGTTGAAATTGATCAATTATTCTTCATTTATTTCCAAAGATGAAAGTGCTAATATCTTGACATCTCCACCAGATCATGAAATATTTCAAATTGTAACACAATATTCCTGTATTCCTCAAACACCACTATATCATTTATTCCATCAACGAGTCAAAGCACATGTGGAAGAGATTAAATTGAAGCATATTAGCAAACTAAAGGAAGATAAAGGTTTGTAGGTTCTAAACTACTCTTGTTAAAAAAATCTACCAGGTTCATTTATCAATAATTAATCTGCAGAACTATGCAATAAAAAAGAAAGGTTTTATTTAGTGCAATCCTATGAGCATATAGGGGCGTACACGGAGAAAATGAATATTATTTCATGACTAAAACAATAGGATAGAAGTTATACTGAAAATTTTTCAGCACAATCCCAATAAAATTAATGCGTGAATCATAATGAAATCACTTTAATCGTAAAGTCCGTGGTCATCATTTAGCCTAAAAAAAATGAACTTGTAGTAATTGATTTATAACTCGGCTAGTTATCATCGTACACAGCTGATCATTAGTTTCCTAAAAAGAATGAATATTTCTGCATCGATCCATATGTATTTGATTGTAAAGTGATCGGCCTCTGTTTTATAAGAACCATAATAACACGAGTAGGGTCAATTTTTTTATAACTTTTTGAGTGCTCCACATTCTGCTACTGGAGATATGCTTCACTTGTGATTCTCCCATTCTCACGTCAAACAGAATGTTTATCAGAATAGAACAAGATTTTGTGAACAAGATTATGGAAAAGGCAAACTAGATTTGTACTTAGAGTAGCACGAATTGATGCACTCTGACGAGGCGGACCAAATAGTTTATTGTTTACTTACAAATAAGAACAGTCTTGTTCATAAAATCGTGTTCTATTCTGATAAGCATTCTGTTTGACGTAGGAATGGGAGAATTAGGAGCAATCAATACCTCCAATGGCAAAATTCGAAAGACTCAAAAAGTTGCAAAAAAATTTGACCCTACTCGAGTTGTTATGGTTCTTATGAAACAATGGTTGACTACTTTATAATCAAATACATATGGATCGATGCAGAAATGTTCACTCTGTTAAAGTAACTAATGATCAGCTGTGTACAACGAGAACCAACCGAGTATATAAATCAATTACTACAAGGTCAATTTTGTTGGGCACAATTAGGACAACCGAGTGTATATGAGGATCTTCGCTTGATATATACAATGATTGACTTCGGAACCAATACAACAATATCTTGATACGTCTACAACATTCCTATACTGTCACCAAGCATATTAAACTTGTCGCAAAAATCCTTCTAACGTGGTACACACCATGACAAACGGACAGTATACATTTTTGGACCACGAAATTTATAGTCGAAAATTATTATTAGAATACGTACTTTCCAAGATAAATAAATAGTCAAATGAATAATTATTAAAATATTTATTTATTTAAGTATCTGTTTCATAAATATAAATTCTAGGGTCCAATTATAGAAAAATGCATATTGTTTATCTGTCAATCATGGCCTATAAGAGTTAGAGGATGAATACAAGTTTCTTGTTATATATTTCAACGAGCAGTCATCCTATTCCGTAATGTTGAACATTGCGAAATCAGTTCCGCACCCGGAACCAGCTCCATCCAATTCCGAGAACTCGATCGTCATTCCCAACAACAGACCTATTAGTCACTGACCGAGCTCCGTCAATTCCCGGAACTTAGTCCAGACGGAATTACTCCAAATTCCCAGTAATTTCGGAACCGGAAGAAATTCCACCCAATTCCCAGCAATTCTGAAATTGAACGGAATTCCGTCCGATTCCGGAATTCCGGGAATTGAGTGGTGATGGAATCCCCACCGATTCCGGAATAAGACGGAATTCCTAGGAATTCCGCGCGATTCCCTCTCGACTCAATTCCTGGAATTCCCTACCGGAATTATTTGCTTATGTAAGAGGATAATCTTCAGTCACAACACCATGCGTGAGGGTGAGGGCAGGAAGTAATTCCGTCCGATTCCGAAATCGGGGCAATTCCGTCTGAACTTAGTTCTGGGAATTCCGGGAATTTGATGGAACTCGGTCAGTGACGAGTCGATCTGTTATATTGAATGATGAACGAGTTCCCGGAATTGGATGGAACTTGTTCCGGGGGCGGAACTGATTCCGTAATGTTCAACATCGCGAAATAGGATGTATTCTCATTTCAACATTTATTTCCAATCGTATTTCACAAAATAGAGCTGATTTTTTCTGATTCATAATCCGCAAAATCTTTTCATTAACCCTCTGACCTTTTCACGATTTTTTTCAAAAGATTAGCAGACCTAACTCAAAAATAGTTACTTCTATGTCCTATAATTTTGAAAATAGTTCGAAAAACTTGAAACACCATCAGACATTTTTCACAGATTCTTAATTAAAAACAATAGACTGTTATCTGTATATTTTCTATCTAATCGTGTTTGGTGATGAAATTATGCCCATTTTTCTCAGCTAACGTGCTGTTAAACAAAAACTTTATTTATTTCTTAGAACAAAATACAATTGTTCATCAACATCATGATGTAGCTCGAAGAGTCACTACTGCTGATAATACTGATTCTGGACTGAACGAAACAGTCATATTATCTACAGAGCAGTTTCGATCGGAATTGGTAACATCTGTTCTGAATGATACGACATTAACTGAAACTATCACCGAACATGTTCTTGATTCATATTTGAATGATTTGGTTCGAACATTCTGTACAGTCTTAGAAAAACAATTCACTGATGATCATACTCAATCTGAAAAAGCGATCGATTTCATTGGACAATGGTTACGACTCGTCGACGATGACGATCTTCAATCGCTACAATTGTGTGCAAATCGAAATGTTTTTCTACTTGCTTATGCTTATACTTTGTTTGAATATGTGCAAGATGATGTCTTATCATTATATTCAGCTTGCCGAGTAATTAATCGACTTAATCCAACGCAATCGTTTCAAATCGACTTATTCAATAAAAACGGATTGGTTCGATCTAGAGTGCGCGAAGAATTGTTTCGGCATATGTTCGATCTTCTATGGAAGAATTTAATAGAAATATGTTCGAATACCGATGAAAATAGTGAAACATGGATTCAAAGCTATGTCTTCATTTCCAAATACTATCCATCGGACAAAGTACTCGAACAAATTCAACTCACCGAAATCAAGAACGAATTAGAATTGATGAATTTAGCTTATCTTATCCTTCTAAATGAGAATATTTCTCATCCAAAAGAACTTGTGTCTCATTTATTAAATCTCTTAAATTCTGATGATAACGAAAGAAATGTGAACTACGATTCATCGTCTTTTCTCAAATTATTACCTAAGATTATTGAAACTATTCATAAATATTTCACCGATAAAAATGAGAATGACTCAACATTGATGATTGATCTTCAACAATGGATTGTATCAACATTGAAAATTGATAAACAATCGTGTACAGATGAAATCAATTATTTATTCAAATATTTAAACCAATCATTATGCCATTGGTCTCTTCCCATGAAACAGTTTGCATTCGATCAATTAGCAAATCTCTCCGTTCAAAATGCTCAACAGAATCAATCGACAACGAACGAAATGAAAACTAGTTTCTTCGATCGCTTTAATTTCTTTTCTACCATTATAGAATGTATCTCAGACGAGAGTTTTATGCAAGATTATCAACTTCCCTATCATCCGATCGTTATTGATAATAGCAAAATACAAGAACGTCCAATATTGATTGATCTTTTCTTTTTTCATTTGAAACGACATACCAATAATGTGATAATAGATACAAAGCTTATCACAAAGTTAATCTTATCGAATATTCCACCGATCAAATCGCAAAATATTTTATCTTCTGCCAAGAATGTATTTCAACAATTTAAGGATTACGTTATTCTACATTTCACTGGTTTACTATTATGTGATACGAATCTAAATTCAGATAATACAAAGAAGCTTATGAACATCGTTAAAACTCTGATCGAACAATACTTGTCAATCGATGAGCCAATGGTTCAATTCAGTCATCATTTACAACTTTTTCTTGCCACTATTATATCAAAACGTTCATGGTCTTTTCTTTTGGATCTTCTCAAATCGGATCGTATTCGAAATGTAAATAATCAATGGGCAGATTACTTATATCGTCTGCTTGAATCAAAAGAATTAGTTCGATTGAAGAAAGACTTACAATTATGTCATCAACTTCAATTCACAGTAGCTTCAAAATCGGATATTTCATCCATTTTTCCACATCTTCATGTGTTCTATGATGAATTATGCAAGACTATTGAGAACTGTATTACAAGTGATGCACTTGAAGACCGATGGAAACCTCTATCCGATTGGATCGAAACTAAACTTCATTCTGATCCTGTTCAACTGACGTCGAATGAAATTAAAGCTATGTTAGTACTGAATATCTACTACAACTATTATTGTAGCAATCAATTGCTCTTAGTTCAACCTCTGTTAGAAATCGTGAATGACACACTGGAACCTTTGCCAGAAGATTTGCAAGTATTTCAAGCACTATTGCAACCCGAACAGCATATTATCGGATATTCAGAAGAGAATGTTAATGAAGACATCAACTACTTAAATAGATTATTTAAACTTGATTGTAACGAAAAAGATGAATTAGGCATTCGTCATTGTCTAGTCAATCTTATGGCGATGATTTTGATGGGTGGCAAACAAAGCTTTCTCTGGACATTTGCTTTTGAACCGTTAACATTAGAAAATACATATGGTGAGTATTGTAGTAAATTTATACATGTCTGTTTGTTGCAAAAAAAAATAATGGTTTGCCCATTTTTTTTATTGAATAAAAAAATAGGTTTTGGATCGACAACACATTACATCATTGAGGCTAATGGAATTCATTATGACTGCGGTTGTGTTTTAACACTGAATGGTGATCTTTTCCGATTTCCAACTAGAACAAATCACAATATCATGAATGTTCCAGCTGTTTACACTGTCTTGTTCTCAACTTTCGGTGCTATGGTGAGCTTGCTCATGTATTTTATGTTTTATTCTTGATATGTTGTTATTTAGGCCTGGCATTTACTCTTGTTTAACACGTCCATTGAAAATTTGCACGGTCACATTTTAGCCCCAAGTGCTATTGCAGATAATGCTATTGATGTTCGTACTGCTGGTAATAATTTACGAACAAAAATTTGTCATTTCGTCCGTGCTCGATTATTGTCAACTTTTAACTTTTTATCGATACGCTCAAGTCAAGATGATGCATGTATTCTACTTGGGCGTTGCTTCGAACAAATGGCTTTTCTAACTGTAAATCAACAAGATTCTTGGATCAAACCTATCTACAGTACACTTGAAGATGAACTCAACGCTGAAATGAAATACCAGAGTGAAGTATTTTTTCTTGCTTATCAAAATGCGGCTAAACATAAAACATATATCAATGAACTGCAATTGCAATCAGAGATTCAAACCAGTTTACACAAGTTTATTACTCAGATGCCTATGACTATTCAATTTTCACATTTTGAAGCCGAGTTATGTAATCCAACGCATTCTCGTTTGCCACTGAAGCTCTTAAGATATATTTTGGATTCAATTGATGTTCTAAAAATGATGAAATACATTCCTGACTTGACTCGATTCTATCTTCTGTTACATCAAACATATACTCAATTAATTGAAAGGGACGAATTCATAGAGGTTACATTGAAAAAGCTATATGATCGAGCACAAACAATTTTTGTTAGTTCTCATCATCAACAATATCCACACGAGACTGACAATCATTTCAATATTATCAACAAAGGTATTGAAGCAATCAATGCTTACCATAAATTTACGGATGGTCTTATCCGACCAGGTGCTTGTGATGAAACTCAACGGTTCTCAACTGTTTCATTCGATACACCAGTGCATTATTTTGTCACAACAGAAAATCACGATGAAGGAGATATTACAATGCGCATACTAAGGTACATTTTCAATTGGATAATTGTGAGAGAATCCTCATCATTAATATATTAGTTTCGAATCTGTGCAAATAAATTATTCAAAAGTAATCTGTAAAAAGTGTCAGACGAGTATTACATCGTATAATTATTTTAGTAAATGACGAGGTATACGAAAGTAAACAGAAAGGAAAATGATTTAATTTTCACGCTACCACATTTTTCTCATTTCATAGTTCGTTTCAAACGATTGTAAGAGATAGTTATTGAAATGTGAATTTCTTTCTTTTAGTGTTCTCGTGGATTATCACAATAGTTTATTAGATTTGATTGAGCAAACAATGAGTAGTGACGAAAATCATGGTGTTGGTATATTGAAGATAATGGCTAATGAATTAATATCTAAAGAAGTTTCTATACTAATAATTGCCGGTAATAATAATGGATTCATTACATTAACTGACGACGATTTTTCTTGGATTGAACAACTATGTCGAGCAAGTCTCTTAGTTGACGATGAGTATTTTCCAAAATTTGGCACAAAATTCACTGTCGATTTTATGTACTTACAATCGTACATTATTCGTACATATCTTCTACGATGTCACATTAATTATCGACAAATTGTTCAAAAGTATCAATGTTATGTACGACAAATAAAACATATGAATACAACAGAAAATACTGAAATACTAGATCTAGGTGAAAACTATGCGATATTATTAGACGAACGACAATTAGAAACTGACTGGAAACATTTGAAGTTAATGTATTTAGATAAACTTTATCATGGTCATAATTTTCTTCGACAAATAGCTACAATATTAAGACATAATTCAGATGATCATTCTTCGAAAGGATTATATGAATTTGTCGAATCAGGAACTGAGGAAAATGCTCATCTGCGAGAACAATTAGAACGATATGAAATAAAAGATTTTCAATTATGTTATATCGATCATGTACGTCAATTATATGAAAAATCGATTGGTGGCTTTCAATATTTGTTTACTGATGTGCCCCATCTTCTTCATACTCCGATCGATGAACAATCACATAATGAACTAAATCAAATAATTGAATCAGCACTCAATCTTACGAATGAAAATCTTCAAATTGATGAAATTCAATCCATAGTACAGCGAATCACTGAATTCTCGAATGAACTCAAAGCAATCGAAAACACTCTCCTCGAACAATCGACTAGATCATTGAGAGAAATTTGTGAATATATAACTGTTGAAAATCCAATAATTTCATTGATTCCCGATGTAATCAAATGCGAACATTATGTTTCACTCAATATTTATTTGATTCAATTACGATCGATTTTACAAGAACGAACAATTAATATTCAAGAAAGAGAAGCAACAATTTGGAGTGAAAATTTCGATCTTCAATCCGATGCTCAACAACAAGATAGAAAAAGAAGTTGTTATCAAGATTATTTAACTCCAATGACTACTGTTGATAATGATCAAAAAGAGAATGACTCAGATGAATGGTCTTTACTACCGATCAAAACTGAGGATTTGGTTGACAATACTAATAATGAAACACTCAATGTTATTGATCGAGAACTAGAGCCAAAACTTGAGTTTGAAGTTGTTCAAAACATTGAAGACGAAATTAGTTCTGAATATAGATCACTTTTCAAATTAAGTATACGCTTCGTTCCATTGACATGCTCAACATTAGTTCAACAAGTTCATGAACAAGAACATTCAATACTGTCAACGATTGCGACCAGAGCTCAAAGATACACTCTTAAATATCCTGATGGAAAAAAACCTAGCTCCCATATGTGTACAAGTAAGAAATTGTTCGAAAATCTGAAGAAAGCATTCGATGACAATACATATGATGTAAAAACTTTTGCTGTGATCGATCAAAGTCAAATAGTCGTCGATTTTGTCGATGTTGACGGTCGAGTACTACCACGAATGTCACCAGAATACTGTATCATCAAAAGGGACCATCTAGTTGATCTTCAGTTTCACTTCAGAACAAATTTACTTAAATATTCAACGACATCTACTTGTGAGATTTTAGCTATCATCAATCGCTTTATTGAGGATAGCCAACTGGAATTGGCGTCATCTGATGTTCATCTTTGCTTCTTTGATGAATTCGGTAAATGTATAGATGGTAAAACGATTGGTGATATCTACCGAACTGAAAATAATTCGATGATAAATATTGTCGTGAAAGAAGAAGATAATACCACTAGCTTTTTAAGTCAAATCATTGTACAATTAAAAGAAGGTAAAATAAAAATCTAATCAAAGCAATCAAATTGTTGATTATTCTTGTTTAGATCAAAAGTATATGAACTTGTTTTATTCGATGACAACTTGGCAACAGATCAATCAATGGATTAAAACTCTGATACAAGATGAATCCATCAGTGATTGTGCTATTTGGGATCCAGAACAGAAAAGAGTTGTTGATGAGAATAATCCTGTATCTTCAGCACATGATCAGTCTACATTCAATGGTATTAGTAAAAAAGAGACAATTAAGGTTACTTTCTCCTATGAAACAAATCATCAAATTATTTGCACACTAAAATCGACTCCGGTATTTCATCTATTTAATAATGAGCAACTTCTTCGACAATTGCAGCTAAATATTTCACCGAAAAATTGTGCTCTTATGGTGGATGAAACAAACAATCGAATATTGTTGCAGAACGATATGCAACATCCTCTCAGTGACTATTTACATATGGATGACCAACCAATCAGTTTTCGAATAGTGATTTTAGTAATAATACTCAAATATGACGATCAAAAGTCGTTGCAAATACCGATCTCGAACAGAAATCTGACTATCAAACAATTATTAGAAAGGACAGGAGTGTCCACTGAAATTTATAAATATTTAGCATCGAATAAGACATTTAAAACACTCTTAAACGATCAAAATTTATCTGATTTGAATGAAGTCAATTTTATTCTTGCTAAAGACAATGAGATATGCATGGTTCAGATAGAAAAAAATCAAAAAACTCTATTGGTTGATTTTGAAGATAATGAAATCAAAAAACGATACGTAATCTGTGCCACTATTGCTGATATTTGCAAACAGGAGGATATCAATATGAATCATCAATATCTTCTCTATTCTGACGATTTTGTACCATCAGTGGATACTCCATTGGCATCATTCGAATCTGAAACACTTGATTTTAAAGTAATTAATAATAATCTTCCAGTATCCATTAAGGTTTCGAATGATGAAGGAAAACAATCAACTATCATTCATTGTTCAACTTCAATCACGATCAAACGGATACGTCAGATTATTTGTAAACTATTTGGCGTCAATTATCTCTACTATGGACTAATGGATGATGAATGTCAATTAGACGACGATTTGTCCTTGGATGATATCGATTCATCCAAGACTGAATACGAGTTGACATTGAATTGCAAGGCCACACTGAAAAGTAGAATAACATATGGCGACCAGACAATAACTCTCCCATGTAATACAAGTACACTGTTGTCAACTATTATGAAAGAAGCATATGGGAAATTTCATATTCCGGAAGGCTGTTATTCAATGTACAAACTAATTTTAATGGATGATGCCCAAACAGAAATGGATTTGGACACTTCAATTGACGATGTTTTGCCATTGTTTGTTGAAGGAATAACGCTGATTTCATTCCTATTGAAAAAATCCAATGAATGAGACAGTTTATTTTTTCTACTACCGTTACATGTCGATTTCTTGCCATTAAACCTCAATAAAAGCTGTTAGCGCAATTTCTTGCGGGATTAAAAATGTGAAACACTATGGATCTATTGTTACTAATTAAATGGAAATCCTTTTGTTCCGCTTCTTTGGGACACATTTGTAGCTAATCGTTTATCTGATGCTTTACAACTACAGTTTCTCTGTCACGATCTATGATGAATATGGGGATTCTCTGTCACCGTCTGTGATGGGTACCAGGGTTCTCTGTCACTGTCTGTGATGGTACCCGGGATTCTCTGTCACGGTCTGTGATGGGTACCCGGGGTTCTCTGTCACGGTCTGTGATGAGTATGGATTTTCTCTGTCACGGTCTGGGAGGGGGAGGGGGGGGGGGGGTGCAAATTTCTACCCCTAAATACTTCAACACTCCTTTCAGATCGTGCTTCACAAAAGATGAGCCGCACTCAAACTTACTAACTAAAACTACCACTCCTCAGATTTCATTACCATTCTGCATACTAGTATAAGAATGAGTTGCATCGGATGTGGGTGTGGGGTGTGGGTGTGGGTGTGGGGTTGAGGGTGTGGGTGTGTGGGTGGTGTGAGTGTGGGGGTGGGGGGTGGGGGTGTGGATATTACCGACATCCGTGCCCACACCTACACCCTGCATCGGATGTATATGTTTTGGTAAAAGAGTTTGAGTTTCTTGATCATTTTCAAAATGTATTCAAAAAATCTTTTTTTTTCTGAAGACCATGTCAAAAATGTCAGATTCTACTTCAAAAACCCACATCATATTTTCCAAGGGCATCATTAAAAGGATTTGTATGCTTATTATTTTTTGCTCACTTGGGCAGACTAACACTCATACTCACACCCACACCTCCATAGAATAGATAGATTTCATGCTAAATATATTGTTAGAAGTTAGTAGTATTACATTAAAATTCTAGTTCCTAACAAACTATCGATTTATTATCTGTCGAAGAATAATTGTATATTGCATGAAGTAGAAAGATCACAATTATATATATACAGTGCTGGCCATAAGTCCCTGACCCCCTGAAGTGCTTCAATATTTCAAGTTGTTGACTTGAAGTTTTGGCTGCATGTGTTTAGTGAAAAACGCTGATTGTAGACACCAACCCGACATTAATTTAATGTAATAGAAGACAGTTATATATCAAACACTATCGTTACCTTCTATTACTCATATCTAAGTCATACAACCACTTCGGAAGCCGCAGAACCCATCATTCGAAAGCCTGGTACTTCAGCTTTATCCAATAAAATTTTCACCAGAAAAGTCTTTCAAATTGCTGAGATATCACTCTCTCAAGAGGTGCCGATGGAATCTTAGTTATGATGATTTTCAGTTCGTCAATATGAAAATCATCTTCAGATTAATTGATTCACCTGAAAATTTTTTCTTAGCATATTCAGAGTTCCATAAATGTTTCCAGAAAGTTTCAGAAATACAACATGTACTAAACTAACGATACGATGATGTAACTTTGTTGCCACCGTATACTTCGCCAATCGCTTATATCTCACTGAATTCAATTGTTCTTGCTACCTGGTAATGTACACATTAGGAGCTATATTTATCACTAGAAAAATGTCCTTTAAACCGTTCAGCGATAGAAAAGTATCATTTTTTTTTGGTTGAGATATCAGTGATCCAAGGTAAAGATAGTGTTTGATATATAACTCTATCTTATTACATTGAATTGATGTCGGGTCGGCGTCTATGATCAGCATTTCTCATTAGACACATGCAACCAAAATTTCAAGTCAACAGCTTGGAATATTGAAGCACTTCAGGGGGAAGGTACTTTTGGTCAATACTGTATGACAAAAATCAAGATAAAGCTAGTGGTTGATATATAACTCTCTTCTATTACATTAAATTAATGTCGGGTTGGTGTCTACAATCAGCGTTTTTCACTAGACACATGCAGCCAAAATTTCAAGTCAACAACTTGAAATATTGAAGCACTTCAGGGCGGCCAGAGACATATGGTCAGCACTGTATATATATGTTTATTTTGATACATTAGAGTTTACTTTTTTTTATGA
>CAJNOP010000619.1:41504-95221 GCA_905250075.1 Rotaria sp. Silwood1 | reverse complement strand
TGACAACCGATTCTTCATAGTTAAAATATTGAAATATAGTCTCAAAAAGGGGAAAATTGATGCAAAAATACGTAATAATTTCCCAATACAAAGCAGTTTTAGGGATCTCGCACCAACATTAGAGAATCACCAAATAGTGCATTTTGTAGCACTCTCTAAGGCGCAGTTTCTGACAAAGTTTGACAAGTGGTCGCTTTTCTTGAGGCTAACATCATTCATCACAGTGAGCCTATAATTATCACTTTTGGTCAAAAACAGTGTCAAGTTGATAAGAATTCATCTTTTTTCTTTTTCTGAATATTATGTGATTACAGATGTTAGATATATAAAGTTGTAGCCCATCAAAACCTCTACATAACCGTATATAGAGAATATTTTTTACGACATCCTTCGCCTAACTTATAGGGACTATACTGATTAGCTATTTATCACCACTTTGAGCCCTACATCTCCATCAGTAAATTTACTCATCATAACTTATACCATTCGATGCGCCTCGGAATTCTCTACAAGATGGTATATTTAGTTTTTCAATTCTTGATAGATCATCTTATCCGACAAAGTCCTTTACCTTTTAAGCTTTTTTTTTATAAAGTATAAACGATAATGTTTAGATAATTATCTTTGAATCAAATTTAAACATCTATGAAAGGCACATTTCAATATAAACAGTAGCCATGGGGTGACAGTCATTTTTTTTAGCAATATTAAATGTACACATAATTTCTTATCTATGAATAACTCTCAAAAGCTCAATTCTCATATGTAAGTATTAGTACAATGTTCAGATTGGGTCAGAAAAAAGTTCCATTCTTATAAAGATTTAATTGAGTGCAAGAAAAATTAAATATATTCTCTAATATTATTACAAAATGTTATGCTCAAGTTTAGAAGCAGAATTTCTTTTTAGATACAAATTAAAATTTCGAACCAAAAGGGTGTGGGGTGTAGTTCTGCGGGCGAGTACAATAGTTACATCCACACCCGCACTCAAAGGATGTCTGCAACGCAGTGTGTTTTTATATATTGAACGTGCAGAAAAGTACAAAAATTCGATTACCTATCAATACATGTAGCCTTGGCCTCTTCAGAGACTTGTAGCTTTCATACTTTAGGCCGAATGATTTCATTATTCGCATGGTGAGATTGTTTGAAATGAATGTACTTCCAAAACTAGTTAATAAGTACTGTTTTTTTGTGATTTTTGTCACGATATGAACAAACAACTAAAAGAATGAGTCTCAAAATTTCGATTAAATAGCAATTCTCTCGGAGGATAATGCGTAAGCATTCGATCACAATCCAATCTTGTTGAAATATAACGACCTCGCTGAAATAATCGTGTAGCAATAAATTGTTTTCCGAATGTTCAGATTTTCGTTCCAACTAATTTATTCATCATTACACATTGTTTAAATCTCGTATAGCTAGGAAAATGTACTTTCTAAAAGTACTGCGTAAACAAACTCGCTTTTATCATAGATGAGATTGGTATGTTGCCGTGTTTCGGAAGTGACTAAAAGAGACATGTTAGTATTCATGAATATGCTTCAGTGAGAAATACTTTCGAAACAACAGAGTTAGTCCATAGCAAGGACACTTACTACATAAAGTTTCAAGGAAAAAGTTTTCACCCTCAACGGAAGCGACAACATCCGCTTTTCCTGATGCTCAGAAAGTTTTTTTTTCCGATAAAGCACTGTTTATCCATTAGGAATGAAGTGAAAATATATGAATCAGATACAAAACTGAATTCTGCATCGAATGCTGTTCTACCGACTGAGGAAATTCATTTCAAAAGTATCGAAAAAGTCTTTCTAGAGTATAGGGTATGGGTGTAGGTGTGGAACGTTGGATGCAGAAAAGAACTATACTCACATTCACACCTACACCCTCCAGTGAAATACTTCAATAGAGTAACAATGAAAGGAATATTTTAACTTATTGGAAACAAATTAATGCATTTGAAAAAAGTAACTAATTATCAAAAGATTGACCAAAGTAAAAGAACTATTCGAACTAAAGAAAATAAATTGATCATTGAAGGTCTACCTTTTACCGGTTTTCTACATTATGATCACATTTTAGTCAGAACAATCAAGGATACAGTTACTCGGTGGGCTTATCAAATAGGACATCATGTTGAACGACGATTTGGTTGGAGTAACGAATAAATGTTTTTTTTCAATCTTTAAATACATATCTTTCTTCTTCTTAGATTGTCATGGTCTACCAGTGGTATAATTAATTTTTTTCTTTTTGTTTTTGTCATTCTATTACGTTTTATTCATTGTTATTTAGACAAAACTAACAATGAAATATTTATACTAATGGAAAAACAATTAGATGAACTTTATAAAACAATCTGATACTTATCAAGTACTCGAAAGGTGAATTGAATTATAATTAAAATTAATTGAAAAATATATATATATATCATTTTGTAGTTTCAAAGGTTCTCATTTGCAAGAAATGCATTACATACCATTATTTTCTTAGTTTGCTCATGTATGTTTATTTTATTAAATTATAATATTTGTTTATTTTTCTTGACGAATATTGAAGAATCATTTTAAATTTGAGGCGAATAAATTCTGCAATATTATTCTCTAAATCGAGAGAAACAGTAAAAGGTTAAATATTACTAACACTGGAACCAAAAAAAAAACATTTCGTCACGCACCAAGCTACGTGTAATACAAAGAAAAAGTACCATATCTCGGTCATTTGTATCACTATCAGAGTTAGATCCACAACATAGACCAGTTGCTAGCATTGGAATTTAAGTTAATAGTAGAAATGAATCAGAATCAGAATTCACCAGAAATGATCACAACAAGTGTTAACTGTTGACTAAATAAATAAATTAAAAAAAACAGGTATTGAAAAGCTATTTTATATGTGGCATGAATAAATTCTGGAACGAATTTTTTGTAGATCAAGACCAAAGTCGGTGTGAAGACTCGAACAACTAAAGTAATCAGGACTGGAACCAAAGAAAAAACTTTATTGAGCGATGACTAATCGAATTTATTATACCTTCATTGTTCATCTTCTTCCTTCGAAACCAATAATTTCGTTGCTGTCTTTTTTTCTACTATTTTTCATGAAACAAAAAAAGTTTAAAATCTTTTTCAGAAGTTGAGATAATGAATCCTAAGACTGTTTGTTTTTTCATATGGAGTTCTATATTTTTGATAGTATCATATATTCTTAGCATGCTTTAGCATAAATTTTGATTGTATGAATAAAGAGACATGGTTATAAAGGATTTTTGGTTAAAATCAATTTTCAATACAATTTCTTTTTTGTAAACTTTCATGTAAAAAGAAGTCATACGTAGGTAGCAGTTTCTGATGGCTTATCTACAATTTCAACTATTATAAATTTCATTGGAGTTCACAAAAATATAAAGAAATCTACTAAAATGTACTCCAGGATATGAAAAGATTTCTAGTGATTTCTAACATTGTATAACACTAGTAAAAATACACTAGAAACTGACAATTCATGATAAAAAAATGCACTGAAAAACAAACGCTATTACTTTCTAATATGTAGAGGTATGGTAGTGGAATCCTCTCTCTTGAAGAAAAAATAGAATATAAGTTCTAACAGAATCCAGTAAATGTAGATGGTAATCAATCCGATGAATTCAATATCGTATTCATGAGAGGTTCGGTAAAATCCTAATATCCTATATAAGCATGCACAGAGAAGAAAAACTGAGATAATTAGATAGAACAAGTCATAGAAGTCGATTTTAAGTTTAAAGAAAATCTTGTTTATTTGACGAATTGTTCCATGGGATGCAATGGAACAAATCAGTTTGTTGCATAGAATGATTTTTTCTTAGATATATTTTCAGTACATAGAAATAACTGTTCTTTTCTATTCTAGCTTATCGTCTGTATACGATAGCACCTTCTCTTGTTAAATATATTAATATGTTAACCAATTAGTATGTCAAATTAAACAAGAAACGATTTTAGGTAAAAATATGCTTCTTTTTCTTTTATGGTCTTTATAGCTATGCAATTTATTCAAAATCTAATCAATAATTCTATGAGACTCTTTTTAACGACTGAAATAAAGCTCTTGTTTTTTTTAAATTTTATTTGAAGATAAATAAAAAACAATTATTTATTTAGGGTGGAATATTATGGAATGATAGTCTTGTTTCATTAAATGTACTTTGTTATATTCTTTTAACAATGACAAAATTAATGGCACCATTTACATCGTTTCTTGCTGAGTATATGTAACAAATATTAAAAATAATGTCACGATCATCCTCTCTTTCTTCTGAACAAGAATGAAGTGTTCATTTTCAAATGATTCCAAAATTACAGTTCGTATTTTCATTTTATTAATTTAAATAACAGAAAAATAAAATTTTACTTAAAAAATTCCTGATAAATAAAGATATTGAACGTGTTATAACTATTGTTCACATAGTTATTGGATTGGGTCGAGTTCTACGAGAACATAAAGTTATTCAGATGAAAGTAAATATATATCATAATATAAATGTTATTATTTCAACGACAATTATTTTTAGTATCCATTACCAGAATTTGTGATTATACATAAAGGTGCATCAATGTTGAAAGACGTTGAATGTTTTGAATATTTTATTCTAGAAGTATGCTATGATCATTTTCGGATATTTATATTTATTATTGTGTTTGAGACTTTGAATGTACGTAAAATAACATAATCTCAAGAACGTGAACTTTATGGTGTTGAACCAAATTATCTAACATTAGACAAAAGGGTGAGCGGTAAGAATCCATCTTTTTAATGTTTGGTTCAATTTTGAATATTTATATATATGTTTAGGTAGAATTAAATTAATAACTAAAATACTCCGTCAAATGACCGATATAGATATTGAAAAATTACCATTAAAATGTGAAAATGATAGGTCCATTGACCGTCATTGATGATATACTAATTGAATCTGAAGATATTCATATTGCTAAACGAACATGATTTGAAGCTACGGCTGGAAAGTTGATGGTCTTATTTGGGAAATAACAAGCCGAATTCGAAAACTTCGAAAAAATGTTTGTTGAATATTAATTATCAATTCAAATTATTTCATTTATTGTTTTTTCTAGACTAAATTAGTTGAAACTGATGATATAACTATTGATTATTCAGTTGGATCACAAACAAGAGAAACAACTTATGTTGTATTAGAAGAATGCGAAGAAATTGAAGCAATTCTAAGAAAATCCTTTGTATCATGAGATAATTTATCGAATAAAAAAGACACATATATTGTAATCAGAAACAAAGTTCATGTGAGTTAAGTTTTATTTCTAAGAGAATAGTAATAAAATAGCTAAATAATTTTTTTTTTGTTCTTTTTTTAAGTGAAAGATACAGAAATTGAATTTGTCATCCGTCGAAATAGAAGCACAAATTAAAAGACAAAAAAAGAAAGACCTTATTTTGTATTTGATTGTCTCTTGCTTTTGATTGTTTTAATTGTCTCTCGACCATTGAATCCTACTATAAAGTATTTTGTGAAATATACTTTTTAACAATCAACGCTCCTATGGCTTTTGAATAAAATGAAAACAAGAATCATTAAATTATTCTTTGCATTAATGTGATCTAAAAAAATTTCAACTATCATCATTTAACATTTTAGACAGTGTCTAACTAAATAAAGTAACGAGTAGGGCTGTATTTAAACATCTCAATATACCAACTAAAGATGTGGAATTGAATTTTTAATCTTCTCTAAAACTATCCTCCCATCTACACTCACATCCGCACTTGCACTCACACACCCAAACCCTCAAAAGAACTGCAAATTATTTTTTTGTTAATAAAAAAATTTGTAATGTTTTCAAACGAGTCTGTATGCTTTTGATAATAAACGATGGCAGAACGCATCCAGACACCTTTAAAATGTTGCATTCTATATTCAACCAAACCCACCAAAAATGAGGAGCGCACTTAGATAAATTTAGATAAAAGATACTTGCATACGCTTTTCAAAATGTTCTCACGTGTAGACGCACAAAAGTGTTGCATTTTTGGTCACGAGAAAAATAATTTTGCATTAAAGTCTTTTAAACGTATAGAAACGTATCACATTGCCAAAAATGGCTACATGGGAACCAGATGATGATGCACAAAGAGTAACAACAATATTAGAAAAAAGAATGAATTGGTTACCAATAATAATTATTGTTGTATCAATTATTTCTCTTCTAATCGTTGGCTTGGTTGTATTCGTTTTACGTAAACGCCGTGCTAACAAAGGTTATAGACAAGCAACAACAACAGCTCGAGCAATTCCGATAAGGGCATAATACTAGGTGATAAATAATCTGCAAAAATTCGATTTTTCTTTCGCTCCCATTTCGATTATTCTTATCAATATATTCTATTTATCAGCTATTTTCATTTTCTCTCTATCATTAATGATTATTGTCGTAACAACATTTTGTATTCTTTCATGTCTATATGTTGAATTCGTTTTCATTTTTGATAAAATATATATTTATCGTCTTTGTTCGTTTTCTTTTGTATTTTATGAATATTGACAATGATCAAATATGTTGTTGTCATCATTGGACATTTCTATTCCTTTATTTGGTTCATATCGTACCATTGTGTGATGTGTTTTTATTCTTATCATAATTATACACAACGTAAAGAAGAAGTATATTCGAGCTTAATTATTTTCATATCATCTGTGCGAATGTGTTTCTATATGCAATAGTTCGCTTTTGCTTTGATTTGCGTCTTTATGCTTAATACTCTTTATTTTAATTCAGTTCAATTGTTCTAATATTTTTGTAACAAGTTTTCATTCTGTCGCTCTCTCTTGCCTCGTCTATTTTCTCGAATCAGATGCACAAATAACATACAATTTTTCATATTTTCTTTTTGTTTTATCAAAATTTTTTATGATATAAAGAATATTAAAAAAAAAAAGATATATCATATTTTTAGATTAATGATATTCGAGATAGATATCAAGCATACTATGATTCTTTTTTAATTCTGAATTTTAATGAATGTAAATTTTCAGATTGAATGATTGTTGAATATGAAAATTCTATTATTATCGTTCTTAGTGATTCAATATAAAGATATACATTATGAAAAATAAAATTATCTGGAGCTTTTTGCTTAACAGTATTGAGACATAACTGAAACAAATTATAAATCTGATCATTTCATTCGAAAAAAGCAAAAATACACTCATATATTCATATATGCGATTGTCTATAGATACAGAAAGAAGAACTTTAATTATTTTCTTACTTCTCTCGATTTAGAAAACTTAAAAACTAAGAATTCTCCGGGACGATAATCAAAATAGATGAGTGTGCGTCTGAATCTGAGTGTTCTCTTCAGCCACGCCAGCACTTCATATTTAAATGATTTGCTAAATAATTCGAACTAGATATAATTAAATTTCTTGAGAATGTCTTTGAAATGTTGTATAAGTAAAAATAGTTATTCCTGTTCACCTAATGTAGTTTATTGAAAACTAAAATAGATTGAAATAAATCTTAAAACATTGAACATCCATTTTTATTTTCGATCAAGATCATTGGAAATTCCTTTGTTGAATAGAAATTTTTCAGAGTTTGTTTCAGACTAGATTCTTGTTATATATCACAGTCAACAATAATCCATGAAATGAATAAACAGTCACACCCACACCCGAAACCTGTCTGATACATACGAGATGTAATTAGGAGATAAAGTGAATTATTAGTTACTTTTTATGTTGAATTTTCTTAGAAAGATAGGATTCTCATTTATATAATCATTTCACTTTATTTGTTTTCTTTTTTACAATCGATGAAATTTTTTTAAATAATAATCGAAATTTTCTTCATTTCAATGTTTTTTTTTGTATTACTAATGTCTTAATATTTATCTTTTTTGAAGTGAATATAAAGATAAGATTAACAATCAATGCACAAACTTATTTATTGTTTTCACATGCAGTTCCAGTAATAATACAAATGATGTTGTCAAAACATAAATTTATTTGTTACAGCTCATAAGCCAATATAACTCATCGATTTAGGTGTGTTCTTTAATAACCAAACTTAATCTTTTCTATTTCCGTTCATGGCAAAATTTAAATGCTTGTTTAACTCTTGTACTAGCAAGCGCTTTGCACATAGATACTAACATTACTATGTAGAGAGTCTGGATATGTGTGTGAGTATCGTTTAAAACTACATCCACACCTATACTAAAACTGTCTTTGGAAATATAGGAAAAGATTAGATTAAAATGGAACTTATGACTCTTCTCGGCAAAAGTCCCTCACAACACTCATAGAATTATTAATATTCTCTTATTTTCAACATTCATAATTAATCACTCCATGAAATGCTTAACTGTCCATACCGAGGATCGTTTTTCGACACACCGAGTGCCTGCCATACGGCTGGCGATCCATCAACAATATTATTACGACACGGTGGCTGTCCGGCATGTTCATCATCACAACCATGTACCGAATCGCATTCATCGACGACCTCAGCTGTTGTTGTCCTTCCATTTCCATGTATCGTAATCATTTTTCCACACCGGCTACCTCGACTGAACTATCCTGTTGACAAAGCGACAACACGTCGTGTGTTCGAATAAAAAGCTCCATAGCATGTGCCACCGAAACCACCGTCACCACCCTCTTGGAAACTATTTAGTGTAAGAATAGCTGAGGCAGTTGATGATGGAGAGCACGTATATTGTGTATAATTGACGTTCGATTTACAGCATGTGAAAAAATTTTCCGTATTGCATAAAGTACTAGAAAAAAATTATTTCGACATACCTGATGCAAACAAACAAAATAGAAAAATTACTTAGTGCCTTGCAATAAACCAGCGGGTGAACAGGTTCCACCACCACCACTATTTGATGACGAATCACTACTGCATTTACCCTTTACACAAATCAACGATCCACCACATACATTGTATGTTAATCATGGATCCCTAGAACAATGACCTAACCATGAGCACGACTTCAATTGATGTTCTTGAATAAGACGTGATTCCATACTGGACACAAACAGAACATAGATAACGAAAAAAAATCATTTGCTTAGATATCATGGACTCGAAAAATCTACAATAGAAAAACTAGTGTCAAAACAGCTGCTAGAAGTGCAATTAGTCGTATAGAGACATAAAATTGACAAATTTTTACTTCATTTTTCGCATCAATAAATTATGCGACGATTAAATAGAGCAATATTTATGAATGTCGCAAGATCATCGGCATAAGTTGAGAATGCTAATTGACATATCGATAGTTTTCGTATAGCACTAAAATAATTTTAACAAGCTTCGTCGCAAAAGCAAAACGCTGAATGTTTGACTAACGTTATTCTGCAAAATAAAAATAAAGTCTGTGATGAAAAATACATAGTACATTCCTGAAATGAATCTTCACATCATATGTTCAAAGAGAAAAATCAATATTACTGTTCATATTTTAGTATTTTGTTACAAAAAATAATGCTACATAGATTCAACGAACACATTTTAAGAGAGAGCCTCTCTTTAAGCTATACAATTTTTCATTTTTAGTCACCTACATTTTCGAAATCCTAATAAAATCAATTTTTATTTTGATATTCAAGAAATATTTTATAATCTAAAGTGAATGTCAAAAAGAAATGTGATCAGACTGTGAGAATGGGATTAAGTCTAAGGTACTAAGAATCAACAATGTAATTAAAATGAGACAAGAATGAAAGAGAAATCGTCAAATATGCAGATGGTAAATAGATGGGAAAAAGCTTGTTATCGAAGTCCCTTTGAGGCTGAAATGTGGAATTCACATATCTTCTTTAGTTTCACTGTACTAATGGCAAAATATATAATGTTTAAATTCTCTCAAAGACAATAATTCTTTTCTAATGATAATTAATTGTCAGTAAATGTTGTCTTTTTTTATTTATATACTTTGAACAGAATTTTTTTTGTCAAGTTGCTATGGTCTTTAATGTGGGGTTGTCTGTAATGGGGGGTATGTCTGTAATAGGAGCTTGTCTGTAAGGGGAGGAGGGTGGGGGAAGCCGTGAAAACTTGAACTTAAAGCTTACACTGACTATTTTCTTCGAAAATATATGTGAGTTCCACAAAAGAGAAGTAAATCATTCTAGAGTAAATATTCACTGCCATTGTATAAGACCATGTTTCAGAGCAATTGAAATATTTTATTAGAACTCTATGATACAATTAATTAATATGTTTCAATAGCACTAAATCTGTTGATACTGTGTCTGGTATATGTGTATTACAAAAAGTCGTATCACTAAAAAGTATCTTCAGAACAGTAAATTAATATATAAATAACTATTAGAATATTGAAAATATTTTTAAAAATAATTTTCAAAAAGGAAAAGTGACTCCAAATATAATATCGTAAAAAAATTAGCAACATGTAAAGATACTGTATAAGGTCATAATCTTTTAGAATTATTGTTGCAATTACAATTCTACTTATAATTCGAATTTGTCAAACGGCTATATTCAATCTCATATCGGTTATGTTTAAAATTATTATACTCTTAATATTTACTTTTGCTTGTTGTAATTATGTCAATCGTCATAATTATGATCCATTTTTTCCACATAATAAAGGTATATGTTTGTGTTATTAATAAATAAATATCATTGCGTGTCCTAGGTTCATTTAGTGAACATTGAGTAACAGGCATGCTACATGCCTGTACTTATGTTTTATTTGCTTATATGGGTTTTGATTCCGTTTCAACAGTAGCTCAAGAAACGAAGTTATCAGGAAGGTCACTAAAAATAGCCTCTGTTGGACCTACAGTTGTTTCATCACTATTGTATATTGGAATATGTACTGTGATGGTTGGACTTGTTCTATTTATTGTGATCTTTCTAGAGAAGCTATACCTTACGGTCTTTGGTTATCAATTATTATGAATTTGGGAGCTATTGCTAGTCTTACAACTGTAGCATTGACTCTAATACTCTCACAAACTCGAATGTATTATGCCATGGTTCATGATGGTTTACTACCACAAATCTTTGCAAAAACTCATTCTAAGACAATAACTCCATGAATCTTTATATTGATTTGAGATGATTATTCTTTTAGCACAATTTTTCTTTACTGTATATCCTTTTTATGACAGTCATATCAAAAACAACGGGTTTTCGATCTCATGTCTGAACAGCATCAGGTCAAATTATTTATATTCCGTATGCTTTTTGGCATTCTAAACAACGAATGTCAATGGAAAGTACCTCTGTTTTTCGATAAAATCGAACTTCAATCAAAAACAGCAAATGCTAGGTAAAAATATGCACAAAATAAACTTGAATTGGACGTATACTGTGTAAATACGGAAAGTGCAGTACAAAAAAGCTTTCTTTAATAATACTTTTAATGGTTTATGATTGACTATATAAACATTGTATTCTAATATTTTCCTTGAGAGTACAGAGTCTATGCTGTCTTAGTGAATATTATTGTCTATTAGATTTTTTGATTAGAATAATAGGGAGGGTGTGGGTGTGGGTGTGGGTGTGGGTGTGTGAGTTACTCTTTTCTTATTCCACCCACCCACACTCACCACACCCTGTTCACTTCCTTGATATAGACAATCTCGAAAAAAAAACACACAATAAGTGGTTCTATTCTCGAAAATGAAGCAATCTGTTTGTTGTCATCAACTGGACGAAAATTCAAAGCATTGTAAGGGCTATCTGCCCGATGTTGTCCAACTTGGTTATCAATAGAGACTCGGCGAACACTGAGTCTGCGTATAAAAGTGTTGACATAAGTCAATTGAGCATTATAATAAGTTTGTTCAGATGGTTTGTTGTTAGTGAATTTACTCAAATTAGAAATATGAAAATCGAGACATCCTCCATAGTTTGAATTTGTAATAACAATATCTAATGGTTCATTATCACGACCAACCTTGAGAGCTTGACTACCTAAATTCGGCCGGAATTTGAGTTGCTGCAAAGTCTCAATATCTTCCAAAGCAATTGAGTTAACAATAGCATAAGTTGAAGTTGGAAGTATACAAGCATCCGACTCATAAACTTCATGACGTGTTGCAAGAACAACAGAAACCACTAGACCGAAGTCAAGATTCGATGCAGCAAGATTCACCACAGCACAGACCATAGCTGAATCGCTGATTGCTAAAGCATCACTTTTGCCAACCACACCATATATCATCTAACAAGTACCACTATTGTACTGAGTCCATGTAAAGTGAGTGTAGTCTTGGGTTGGAGCACTTTCCACTACAATGCTCCAATACAATTAGAACATTAGACAGATTATTTCTAAGAAAATCATATGATATGACCCAGTTATTTCCGTTCCAATTGACATTGTATCTGGCGTAACCAATAACCAACAGTCTGTTTTTGTAGATGACTTCTAAAAGCAAAATTATTTTCTGTCATTAATTACAAATCATGTTTAGTAAATCTCATTCATTATTCTAGTAAAATCCATATTAATTATCATCAAGATTAAAGAATATTCACGAAAAAAGTGTTTTGTAAAAACTTATCTTCAGTTACCTTGGAATAGTAGCAACTTTGCTTATAACGAGGTACATGTGAAGAACACATTTTTGCAAATATAGAATTCAACTGATCAAAATTTGAGACATTGTTCTACTTGAAAAACTTGAGTTTTTCTTTGAAAAAATGAAATTCTCTCGAAGAATCCAGTAAAAAAATTTACAAAGAAATATAACATTTGTTAAAATTATTTATCTTCATTTTGGAAAGTATATTCTTTACTTTCTAGTGTACCTCATAAGTGATGTGCTCACTCGCTCGTTTTAGTACTTTGTTCATCCTAGACACTATTGTATTTTTAGTATTAGCCACTTTCTCTCATAGCATAAAAACATAACAACTAGGAGACTCTCTACTTACATTTTAATTAAGACGATTATATTTGATCGTAGATTTTGCTTGATCAGTGCTTATTTCGTGAGTGTATCGATATTATTCAAATGAAGTAGCTGGGACTTTTGCCTCTAACATTTGTTTATGAAAAGAAGTGAAAGCAAAGTAATATGAAAATAAATGACATAATCTATTGACATGACAAAACATCAAATTACAAATGAGTAACTGGTGGTGACTAATATTTGTTTTGTTTACCTTTTCAAACAGGCATTGCTCTTCTTCTAAGTTTGGTTTCTTTCTCAAGCTTGTCGACTAGGTGACGTCAACGTAAGAGAATACGAAAATGAATGATATAGAATGTCAAAATCACAAACCGTCAAATTAAGAATAAATAAGTTATGGTGACTAATAATGTTTTTCCCTGCGTTGTCAAAGTAAAAATCCTTCTCTTCTATGTATCAACAAGCGTTAATGACAAAAGTCCCGGTTACGTCATTAGAAGAATATAAATACACTCACGAAATTATCACTAATCAAGCAAAATCTACAGCCTAATACAATCATCTTAATTGCATAGTAAGTACATTCTTCTATTTCTTATGTTAGTATTCTATTAGAGAATGTCTAAGAGTAGAAAAACAATAGTATCTAGCATAAAGATAATATCAAAACGAACAGCTGAGTTTATCGCTAATGAGTTAAATCAGTGGGTAAAGAATACTCATTCTAAAATGATCCAGAATAACTTCAACAAAAGTTACATTTCTTTGTTATTTTTTTATCGGGTTTTCTGAGTGAATTTCAACTGTTTAGATCATAAATTGATTTTTTTTCGTATAGCAATGTGTTAGCTTCTCTTAATCAGAATTCATATTTCGTTACACTAGCTGCTGTCATTTAATGAATCCACCAAATAGGTTTTATACTAAGTATATGGGTTTTCGAATTTTTCCTGATTTTCAATGTTTTATTTCTAATGAAGTTTGAGAACAAAAATATTTACTTCGAAACACTCACTATTATTCAGCAACCTAATATTTATATTTCGTCTGAGACCAGCTGAGTTTATATTAATGTTTGTAAATTTTTCTTGGAATCATTTTAAAAATGTTTTCTTCTCGAGACATAGCTTTTTATGTCTCGATTTGCCGCTACTTGTTAGCAAATCAAGATCAATGTGTACAACATTCTTTTTTTTCCTCGATATTCTTTAATCATGATGATCGTTAATGAAAAGACTAAAAAGATATTAAAAGATTATTGAGTTCATATAAAATATGGTATTGTACTTCTGTAGAACACTTTTTCTTTATTCGAATAATGAATGTGATTTATTAACCATAATTTGTAATTAATGACAGAAAATAATGTTTGCTTCTAGAATTTGTCTACAAATACGGACTGAACAACAATTAGAATTACAAAAGAATGACTATTCTGTCTACTTTGACTTTTGTTGGATTCATGGTGGTGAATATTTTGGTTATTGGTTACGTCAGGTGTGATATCAATTGGAACGGAAATAACTGGGCTAGTGCATGTGATTTTCGTGGAAAGGATCTGTCTAATGTGCAAACTGCATCTAATCTTTGTGGTGGAAAATGTCTTGAAACTGTAGGATGCACTCATTTTACATGGACTTCGTACAATAGTGGCACTTGTTGGATGAAATATGGTGTTGTTTCCAAAAGTGATGCTTTCACAACCGATGATACAACGATGATCTGTGGTGTAAACAATGGAGACCCGAATGTAAACCACCCAAACAGGTAAAATATGGTCCTTTCCTCAATTCATCAGGAATATGCGTTAGAGTAGAGATTTTTTCGTGTTTTTTCTGAAAATGAATCGAATCAGTCTCACTTTTGAAAGTTTAAGATCGAATCGACTTCGATTTAATCCGATATGAAATCGAACCAACTGCATCTTTGATCTCTCCTTTTGTCATAACAACTGAACTTGTTTCAGAAATATGATATTCTTTTTTTTACAAGTTAAAAAGCTGTTTAATATATTTAATTGCCAAAGAATTTTAACATAGAGAAATTACGGAAACGTACAGTTGATTATGAAGTCATTTATGAGAGAAAAAAGCGATTAGAAAAGGTGTTCTAATTCTTTTTTCAAAATTTTCAAGATGTGTCATAACCCGTTTTATGTATAAATGCGTAGTTATTAAAAAATGCTCAAGAAATAAATCACATGCAGGGATGATTGAGTGTACGAAGGTGACTGGCATTATACTGAAGGGTAAGCCAAAACTCATCTGGATATCATTCTATTGAGAAGTCTAAATTTGCTCTCTATTCTCACATGAAAAACCTACCTCAAACATCTACATAGGTGAACTAAATTAAGCTTTTAAAATTTCTTAAAACATTGCTGATCACTGCATACTCTTTTTTCTTTAATAAAGCTTTTTACTGCAAAGCTATTGAGAATGATCAATTATTAGATTGTACTACAGTGGACGTCAAAAGTCTCGCACCACTTTTTTGTTTTGGTTCGCATTTCAAAAATACACGACATAAATTCAAATTTCTTTTAACATTCGGATAGTGGAGCTCGAGTACTATATGTATCTGTATGTTTGAAATGAATAATCTTTAAATCTGAAATACAAGAAAGACAATAAACTTCAGTACTACGACAAAAACTACATAAAAAAAGACAAGCTGATATGGCTGTTATGATTTTGAGTAAGATCCTAGTAATGCAAAAATCGAGTAAGTTTTTGTTTGGTATTTTTACATGAGTCGATAGATCTTGACGAGCTCTACGAAACTGTCTATAATAAATTTTTTTATAACCTTTTCGGGGACAAAAAAAGTCCAAAATAATCACATGTTTTATTTGTTCTATGTGAAAAGTCGAGAATTTTTTTATACCAGAAAAGCATACAAATACAATTTTATTGTAATTTTTTGTCCCAGAAAAGGATTCTAAAAAATATTAATGTAAACAGTTTTGTAGAGCTCGTTGAGATCTATTGACTCATATAAAAATACCAAACAAAATTTTACTCGATTTTCGTATTACTCCAACATTAGTAAAACTTCTATAACTGATAACGATCGTACCGTTTTGTCTTTTTTGGATAGTTTTTGTTGTAGCACTGAAGTTTGTTTTTTTTTCTGTGTTTTCGATTCAAGGGTTATTCATTGCAAGCATATGCATACATATAGTACTCGAGCTCCACTATCCGAATGTTAAAAGAAATTTGAATTTATGTTGTGTATTTTTGAAATGCGAACCAAAACAAAAAAGTGGTGCGAGACTTTTGACGTCCACTGTAGTTTAAAGTAATGAAGTACCCAAAATTTTTTGATGAGCATCATTCAACAGCAGCCAGCAGTTGACAATAAGAAAATGAATATCTTGTAGAGAAGAGATATTTTTTTACTGTGATATTATTTGATATATTTCGTAGACATATGTCGGAAAAATATTACTTAAATGTTTCGAAATATTTTTATCATGTACGTATTCTAAAAGCGATACACTTAGACATGTCCTATTCTGCAAAAACAATAGTTTCATATAAGATTGGAGGCACCGTTCTGGATATCAGCAAATCCAAATTAATAAGTGTATTCGTTTAATTTCCGAGTTGAATTTTTAGGACACTGCTCATTAGTCTCAGAGAAGATATCAAGAGTGGTCGCAAACCTATTCGAGGTGTCAATTTAGGTGGATGGCTTGTTGCCGAACATTGGATGACGATAGGATCGCCAGCCTGGAGTGGAGTTTCGGACGACACTGCTAATAAGGGCGAATATCAAACAATGCAATATCTAGGTAGTCATCGTTCTTTAATCGTTTCATCAGCTTTCGTATTTCTTTCGTAAAGGTCATTCCAAAGGTGATTATCAATTCAGACAGCATCGTGATTCATTCATCACTGAACAAGACTTTCGCGATATCGCTGTTGCCAGAATGAACACTGTTCGAATTCCTGTTGGATATTGGATTACTGGCTTTGATAATAGTGGTGGTGGGGATCCAAATGCATGGCAAATGTTTGCTCCCAATGCAATCGGTTATCTTGATCGAGCTATTCGAGAATGGGCACCGCGATACAATCTGCTTGTATTAATTTCATTTCATGCTGCCAAAGGTAGTCAGAATGGAATGGATCATAGTGCACCATCTGATCCAGGCAACTCACATTGGGGAAATTATCCGGAGAACGTTCGAAACACCTTAGATGCTGTCGAATGGTTAGCACGCAGATATAAAGATGAAGCAGCATTTCTTGGTATTGGTCTACTCAACGAACCATCGGGTATAGTCTTCTTATTTTAAAATTTTCCTTTCATGGTTATTTCATTGTTAGGTACAACTCCTGAGAGTGTATTGAAACAATACTACTATGATGCTTATGGACGTATTCGTCTCTTCTCCGATTGCCTTCTAAGTATTTCTCCTTTACTCAGACAGCAGGGACCTTATGACAGCGATTGGAATAATTTCATGCGATGGCCCTCTTTTTACAATCTTCGTCATGAATGGCATCGTTATCAAATTTGGGGTTTTGAAGTGTGTATATTTTTCTATCATTAATTTGATTCTACTCTTTTGTGTACAGGGTTGGGACGAGAATCGACTGATTGCCTATGCACAGAATGAATTAAAGAACGGTATAAGTCAATGGACAGGTAACTGGATATTCATTGGCGAATGGTGCATTGCATCGTCGGCTGCGTTTAGCAATGATGATGATCTACATCGTTTTGCTGACGCACAACTCGCAGCATTCAATAGTGCTCCCGGCGGATGGACCTTTTGGACATGGAAATTCTACAACGATGATGGCTCACGCAATGGATGGAGCCTGAAAAGCATGATCAACCGAGGTTTCATTCGAGTTTAATCCGTAGTCGAAAGATCTAAATTAACAAATGAAGCCTACTTATTCAATATAATATTCGTATAGAATACAGTATTTCCTATATATCTTTTTCAATTTCTTTGCATAAGTCATTAATCCAATAAATGTGTAATTAATTTTCTTGTCAATGTGAAATTTTTTTCTCGTTGTCGTCATGAAATACAATAAGTTATAATTTCATTATGCTCTATTCTTTCCAGTAAAGGCTGCCGCCAAAATCGTACGAGACCGAGTTCATGGTCTTTGTCATTACAAATTGAATTTTGGAATAAAGTGTTCACATTTTTCAAAAACTCTGAAAATCTAGTGATGCTAAAAAAGTATTCGTCTCTTCTCACATTGTGCGAGGAGCATATGAGCACTAAACGAAAGAGATCATGAGACTTGTTGATAATAATTATAGCATCATTAGCCTTCCAGCTGGTAGGTGGATGTATATAAATCAATTGAAAAGCAGAAAGATCGGTATGTCTATGACAGGAATCGATCTTTTATTCTTAATTCTTGATTTTTAACTATAAAGTAAGTCGAAATAATTTGAAGTATACATATTGTTCTTAATAAAATAATCCATGAATATAACATCACTTTTAATTGGCCGATGCAGTTTTCATCTTTTCTTAAGATGCGAACATTTATCAAGGCTCTGGATGTCAATTAAAAGTACCAAATACGAAAAAAAAAGATTTCAACAAATTTGAAGAAAAACAAGAAAATTGAAACAATTTTGTAAGAAAAAAGTAGTAATGGGGTAACGAGAACAGATCGCTTAAAACATTTAATTACTATGAATTTCGTATTATGCCTCCTAGGTTTATCAGAATACTGATGCTAATCATATTATTTTTTTGTTGAATCATGTTTAGGTATAAATCTTGAATAAATGCGACTCATTTAATGTGCAGGTAAAATAGCCATTATTAAATTAGACAGATCATACGCCAACACCAAGGGTGGGCGTGCTTATGAGTGTGGTTGTAGTAACATGTCAAGAGAACATCCACATCTACATCCATACTCACACCCATTCCTCATTCTGTAATGCTCACTTTAGTGATGGTGTCTTGTTGAATGATCAGAAAATTATCTATTAATGACGATCACTTAAATATAAAATATGAACAAATTGAAAAATTAAATACATTGGATAATTAGCAGTACCGAATGGATGCAATTCAATCAGTTACATTACATTGTTCAAGTATATTGTTGCTGAAAAAAAAGCAGTTTGTGAGCATGAGCGTCGTTGAAAAGAAAATCCACACAAGCACCCAAAACAGTACTTCAAGTTCACATGGGTACTTTAATGAAGTTACGGTTAGTAAATAAGAAAGTGGCAGATTTCTAAAATTTTTTAAATTTATCATATTTGTCTTAATGAATGTAAGCATGATGTATGAATATGGATGAGATGTGAGTGGGGATCTTATTCACTTATACTCACACCCACATTCTAACCCTAGACTTGAGCGAAAGGATGACTAAAGGCATTCAGCAATAGGTACTCATTATTTTAAATAGTATAATCGGCTATTTCTTCTCAACAAAAGCCAATAGATTTTTATTTTAGCATGATGATCAATTTCTTTAAATGCTTCATTCAAACTCTTAATGATTGCTGTTATTAACGTTTTTTTAGTACCAACTTATTTTACTAGATTGCTATTCTTGTTAGCAACACTTTTCATTTTTTTTTTTGTTTAAGTTATTCAAGAAAATTTTGCGAAGATATGAATCATGCTTATGTCTACATCCAAGCGAAACAGTGACTAGTATATGTAACAGAAAGCTTTAGTACGATTCTTCTTGCAATGCTGTCGAAATCGGGTGAAAGAATACTATTTCTGTGAAAAGTTCGATTTCGAGAAACACATCTAGAAAAGTTTATTTTTGATTTTCTTCTGAATATTCGTCCATTTTTGTTCTGTTCAAGTTTAATTATATTTTCAACTGCTGTACTTCTATAAAGTAGTTTTTTAGTTCGAGACGGTAGCTTTTTGGAAACTCTATCAGATATCCGTAATCAGATACATAAATAATAGACTTCATGTTAGATAAGAGACCTCCACTTTATAACTAATGAAAGATGGGAAATAAATAGAAAAGTGGGTATGGGTGGGATGTGGGTGTGGGTGTGAGTGGGGCGTTGGTGTGACTGCTCCCTTAACTCACACCCACATTCACACCCACTTTGACTACAGACAAAGGAACTATCATTAACATTCATAAAACCTCTTTAACCTAAAGACATCAACTGACTTTAACATTACAGATTCAAAAGACTTGCACATTACTATCCCCGAAACTTTGACTTTAAAATACTGAAAACCTTTCCGAACAAAACAGACACGAAAATCTAATGACTCTAAGATAAAAACTCTTTTGATGATTTGAACATGAGGAGGCTTTTGGTTCCAAAAAATATACCGATAAAAGTGTTAACTTCAGCAAATATAAAAATCTTATAAGGTAACGACTCTGACTGACTTCAAGACATTGTTTCTAAAGACACTTAAATACTTGAAGATTTTGACTGACATCATGGCTTTGCATTTAAAACGTTTTAGAACTTCAGGCTTTGACGACTATGACTGAAGATGTTGATAAAGCTGTGAATATATCGACAATTTCTTTAATAGTGGTAGAGACGAATGCATTCTGATTCATGATTATAAACTCTTGTAGTACTTAGTCAATTCTTTAAATAAGTCTCTTCTATAAAATAGACAGCAGCGAGGAAAAGTTGTTCTTATTCTGTTGTTTCGGCTTTGAACAAGTTCTTCGGTCAGTCAATGTAAATTCTACAAAATTAAATTGATCTTTTGGTTCAAACATTTGATATTGTCATCGAGTAGAATCATCAAAGTACACTTGAATAGTATGTTGACGTATAAAAATTTGTTTTCCAAAACAATAAAGCCAGTCCAACAGCTTTAATATGAACTGTTAACCAAACTGAATATTATATGGCAGGTAAGGCTAGACGAAAACTTCGTCTTCTGACTTATCCTTTTAAGCCGACAACCCTTATATGAAATACAGATGATTTCGGAGATGAATAGAACAAATAGTCTCTTAGAACATTTTTAATAGAAAATATTTGAATATTATTCAATGACTTACGAAAGAAACTTTGTAGTCTTCCTATTCTAACTCCAATGACTATTGTTTGTTGATACTGCATAGGGTTCTAATAAAAAACCAAAAGGATTTGACTAAGCTTATCGATTTTTTTTTCTAGAGGCACCAAGTTTTCGAAAACCTCATGCTTTCGAATTTTGATTTGCAGCTTTTCGCATATAGAGAATTCAACTGTGCCGAATTCTAGAAAAAAATCCAGAAAGTTTGAACAAAGTCTTTCAAGAGCTAGATATTTTTTCGAAACTTGTGAGTTTTTTAATGAAAGTTATTCTAGTAAAGTTATTTATATAGACCAAGTTTTAGACGAAAGTTCCAAATTATGATTTAGAAAGAAAAATCTATAGCTTAGTTAAATATCAATAGAAATCCAAATCCTTTTCTTCATTAACAGCTTAATTATATTTTATTATTTAAATAAACATTAGTTTTTTTTAACATGAAGAATCGACTGAAACCTTTGAATTTGAAGATTTTCATCATGAAATATACTCAAGTTTTAGGACGAAGAAAATCTTAACAAGTATAAGATTAAAAATATTATTTTATTACATATATAAGGCTATATAAAAAAGGTAGAATATAAAAAATAAATTGAGAAGATTTACTAGCTTCATTTGAAGTTACAAGTAATTGTCGTCCATTATCAGCAATTAATTGATGTACACGACTAGTAAAATGATATCTATCAATATAAAGATATCTATCAGGAGTTGAACATAATTCAACAACAGTGTAATTTGGTGTGTCCCAACATTTATTCGTACTATTTATTCCATATGCTGTGCTATTCATAAGAATATTTGAAATGAGTGAATAAATATCGAATAATTTAAATGATATATTCGAATAATTTGATTGAAGTAATTGAATTGAATTATATAGATTACTATTATGATCAAGTGTAAGGTTATTTAAATAATTACTCATATTTAAAATCGCTGTAACTGGATATGCTTGAAGAGGTGGTTGATTAACAATAAGAATATGTTTTGCACCTATTTGAATTAAATCATTTATTCCATTGATTAAACTTTTAACAACAATTGATGCAGGTAAAGTTATATTATAAAAATAATCATTTGCACCAGCCCAAATTATATAAATTATTCGATGAAAATTAACTTGAGTTAAATTAGTAGTATTGATATATTTCGTTATCTGTTGACGAACACCTGGCACCGCCAAATTAAGTGCGGTAAAACCTTGTACTAAGTTATTATCAGTAGTTGCACCTCCATATGCATTATTGATAAGATTAGATATTCCTAATTTTTCTATCCAAAGTTTTCCATTAGAAAATCGACCATTATAATAAGGTGGAACAGCAGGCCATTTATAACCTGTTAAATTATAAACATTTCCAGTATCAGTATTTG
Source organism: Rotaria sp. Silwood1 (assembly GCA_905250075.1). NCBI lineage: Eukaryota > Metazoa > Rotifera > Eurotatoria > Philodinida > Philodinidae > Rotaria > Rotaria sp. Silwood1. The sequence continues at coordinate 72,890 of CAJNOP010000619.1, read as the reverse complement.
AATCACCAAAACCAACTATTGTATCATAAGGAATTTCTTCGGATTGAATCGTAAAAACTTTGAATATTAAGATAAGAAAAGAAAATTCATAGAAAAGCTGACTGATATACATGTTTTTATCGTTAAGAAATAAATCTTTTTTACGATATTTACATTTTATAGTATGTCGTAAATAAGTAATAAATAATATTGAAAGGATCGAAAAACAGGTAACAAAAATATATTCCGATTTCTGTCGTATACCTATGCGCACATGAATCATTCACCCATTACTTTTAATTACATGCCTATTCGTACAGATGTCATGAAAATAAGAAAGCGACCTATAAATGAAACTAACTACTTACAAAAAAAAAAGACTATTTGGTATAAATGTTGTGCATAAAATTAAAGAATAATATTTCATTCAACTATGATTCAAATGGATTATTTTTATAAAAGTATACCTGCAGCTAATATAAAATAATAGTGTTATTCATAACGAGAGTTACACATGCTAATTACAATACTAATAAAACTATTGAATAATGTGATATTCTTAGATGAGAAACGATTAAATACGTCACATTTTGATTAAATTCAACCAAATCATAAATTAAAATAGCTTTTTCAGGGAATAATTAATGAAAGTCAATTATTCGTTAAATAATCTTAAAATTTATTTTTCTTAGACTACTCTATATAATCTCAGAGAAAATTTATTTAAAAATATCAAATAAACGAATAAATCAAAACTATAACAATTTTTGTCGTTGAATACGCATAGTCTAAAATGTTATCATGTCGAAAATATTTGTATTTAGAAGTTCTACTCTGCTAGTTTGTTAGATTCATTCAATAGCCTTTTACTGAAAACACTTAATATTGCTTTAACTCGATTTCTATTGCACTTAGAACGGAGTTCCTACTACACAATATTTGACGGTGAATCTCAACAAATCGATTTCATAAAAATAAAATGATGCCATATGATTCAAATGCAAAGCTCTTTGTAATGAATCAATCTTTCATATTAACTTGTATTTTGAAAACTTTCAATCAAAACTAATTGAAAAAAGAAACATTGAAAGTAGATATTTTAAGTCATGAAATGAAGCTCTGTTAAACATTTGTATTATCTAGTAAAATAAAAATTCTACTTGATCTTTGCCCTTGGTGTACCCTACGTCAAATGAATAATAGATTGTATTTATCTTTTTCTTTTCTCTCTGTTTTAACTTACCTGTCTTGTAGTATATAATAACGCGACATATTTATCTGTTTTACGTCTTGATGGCTTTTGCACCGGTCTCCCCATTAGTGCTCGATGGATTGCCCAAATTTTTGTCAATGATATATCATCAATTGATCAACCAAGCTATTTACACATTTGCTGATCTTGGTATAGCTGACCGACTTATAGACGCTCCATTGGATTGTGGTTTTACCGTTGAAGAAATCATTGGTAATGATCAACCACAATGGAATAGAGATTTGCTTTATCGAATAGTACGTGCATGTATTTATGGCGGTATTGTCGAATCAATTAATGATGACAAACATTTTATTCTTACTACATCTGGTATCATGATGACGTCAGATCATCCATCACATGTTCGAGATCTTATTCGTTTGAACTTTGGACCAATGTGTACTAGCGCTGGTTTGCACTTACCAAATATGGTGCGTGGAGAGGGTACAGGTACTGGAATAGCTCGTGTTTCGGGTGGTATGGATTTTTATACACTTATGAGTCAACCGGATCAAGATGAATTCTTAAAACTATTTAGTGGTGCTATGACAGCATTTTCAATGCAAAATGGCTCTCAATTGGTGACAGCTGTCGATTTTGGTCGTTTCAAAACCATTGTCGATATTGGTGGTAATCGTGGAACATTCTTAGCTCAACTTCTCGAAAAGTATCCATCGATTCAACATGGAACTGTCTTTGATTTACCACATATTGTTAATAAATTTAACAATGGTGAAGAGTTCGAATCACGTAAAATACATGAAGACAAATGGAGTTTTGTTTCTGGTAATATCTATGATTCATCAACTGTTCCATTAGCAGATGCCTATGTATTAAAACATATTTTACACGATTTCGATGATAATAAATGTTTGGAAATTTTATCATCGATTTGTAAAGCTAATGACAATCAAAAAGATACACCAACGACTATATTCATAATTGAACATGTAATTTTACCGGATCACGCTTTAAGTAATTGGCAATCACATGCATTCGATGTCGGAATGGCGATTTCATTAGACGATGCTCGTGAACGTACACAAGATGAATATGAACAATTATTGAATAAAGCTGGATTTGAACTGAAAAAAATATATCCAATTCAAACACCAGATTCTATCATCGAAGCGGTAATTGTTCACTAATTGAAAATCAGCAAATCTTAATCAAGCCTTCGAATAAAAAGATGATGCCAATCGATTCAAGAATCTACAATGAGAATTACAGCTCGCCAAACTACCTATGGTTTTCTTTGTTTTTTTTTTGAATGTTCAATTTCGAGATGAATCTCGATAACGACAATTGATGCATGTTTTAGAACGATAAGTTCCAGAACTCGAAAACTTTCTTAGAGATTCAAGTTTCTGTGTCGTCTTTTTTAGACAAGTCTGATTTCTCAACTGTGCTCAAAAATATATTTTGAATTCGAAATATATTAATTAAAAAAAAATATTCTTCTTTCAAAAGATATTTTTTAAGCTCTAATCATTCACACAAATAAAAGGTGCACAAGCTTCCACTCCGCTACGAAATGTGGCTCAGCTGGGGATGATGATGACCGTCTGGGTAAATTTATGGAAAACCAGACTGACCCGTATATCTAAGATAGAAGCCAATCAGCAAGTCTCAGCTGTAAGTCGTCTCTTCATCTGCACCATTTCTGAAATTTCACCTACAATGGAGAACCAGTTCATTAAGGACACAAAACATATTAAAAGAGTATAATTCTGACTCCTCTTAGCAAGCACCTGACAAGATGTTAGAAAAAAAGTACGTCACATTATTTTTCTGAGTTTTATTCCGTGAATTCATGATTTCACTAGAAATTAGCAGCAACTTCATTTTTAAATTGAATCAAGCTGGCAGATTCTGAAAACTTGTTCTGATTCGTTCCAAATCAAGTCATGTGACAAGTTGAATTGGCCTTTTCTTTTAGTTAATCAGTCCAATTTTCGATCAAGACTTCGTCATATCAATTCTGATTACACAGATGCACGCTTTATAGATGTGCATATATATTCGTTTAAAAATGAATTCTTCTTCATTGAAGGTACTCAACTATCATCTGTATATCAATGTCCAATAAGATAAATACTTTTATTTCATGACCTCACAATGTTAACCGTAAAAAATATCAGCTTATTTTTAAATCACGTGTCAGTTAAGACAACTCAATTGTAGAATAGTTCCTATTCCTCATAAACAATTGCAATGCAGCGCTCAGTTTATTATTAATAGAAAAAAATAGATTGATTTTCACAAAATGGAAACTTGTTGATCATTCTGCAATTCAATTCATAAACATTGAATTTCAATCACATATTGATATCATCATTTCCTCAGACCGTACAAATAAATAAACCATCAGTCACACAGCTAACACTATTAACAACAATTTGAAATTAAAAGTTCAATACATTCTGTATTGGCACGACTACTTTCAAAACGTGTTTATCTGTATGAAAAAATCATGAACGATGGGAACGTACACGATGATATATGTTACTGAAGTCACTGATGAAACACAACTCAAAAGAAATATTGATATGTTTGTACCGGTTTAAAGTGCTAAAACAAATAAAATTTCATAAGTATCAAGCATCAGACATCGAAAATCAACAGCTTTATTTTAATATTAAAAAATATCATTCAAAAAGAACAGGTCAAAAGCTTAACTACTCATTTTGACTCTTCGACATAGCATGATGAATATCCATGTTTACTATTTTTCCCTGTTGATTCTGCCCAATAAGTTCATTCAAATGATCGAAAAGCGCGTTCCCGACTTCATTTTTCGAGACTTCTAGTGTCGTGAGTGTCTATGTAAAAATGTAGAATGGTTGATTATGCAAGAGAAATGAAGGGAGAATGCGAATCACCGTGTTATGTTGCAACGCATCAACCAGATGTTGCGCTCCGAAAGTTTTGATTCGATTGCCACTGAGAGCCAGTGCCATCAATGTCTATAAGAAAAAGTGAGGATAAAGATATGAAAAAAAGAATGAAGATCACCGTGTTATTTCGTAATACATCGGCTAGATGTCGTGCGCCGCGAGCTCCAATTTCATTGTGTCTGAGATCTAGTCTGATAAGTGTCTGTGTAAAAAACGATACAAATGAATATATGAGAGAGATGAATAAAGAATGAGGGCCACCGTATTATGTTGTAATGCATCAGCTAGATATTGGGTTCCGTGAGCTTCGATTTGATTGCAATCAAGATTGAGTGTAGTGAGTGTCTGTGTGAAAAAATACAGAAGAATAAATCATAAAAAGGTGAAGAAAAAAGAATGAGGATCACCGTATTATTACGTAGTACATCAGCCAGATGTTGTGCTCCGAGAGCTTGGATTCGATTGCTACCAAAATATAGTGTGACGAGTGTCTGTATGAGAGAGTACAAATAGGAATACGAGAGAGATGAAGAAAGAATGAAACTGACCGTGTTATTTTGTAATGCATGAGCCAGATATTCAACTCCGTGAGCTCCGATTTCATTGCCATCGAGATTGAGTGCAATAAGTGTCTGTGTGAATAAAATAGCGAAGGATATATGAAAGAGGCCAGCAAAGAACCAGAATCACTGAATTATTTCGTAATGCATCAGCCAGATATTGTGCTCCGAGATCTCCGATATGGCTATTACCAAAGTATAGAGTGATGAGTGTCTATATGAAAGAGTGCAGATGATTATGTGAGAGAACTAAAGAGAGAATGAGAGTCACTGTGTTATAGCGTAATGCATCAGCCAGATGTTGTGCACCGACAGCTCCGATTTGATGCGACGAGAGATATAGTGTAGTAAGTGTCTATGTGAAAAAGCACAAATGAATATATGAGGGAGATTGAACGAGAATGAGGATTACCGTGTTCTTTCGTAATGCATTAGCCAGATGTTGTACTCCGAAAGGTCCGATTTGATTGTGTTGGAGACATAGTGTGGCCAGTGTCTGTGTAAAAGTTGCAGCAATATAAATAAGAGAGGTTAAGAGAGAAGGATATTCACCATGTTATTTTGCAATGCATCAGCTAGATGTTGTGCTCCGATATCTCCGATGGAGTTTTTACTGAGAGCTAGTGTGTTGAGTGTCTATTTAAAAAGCACATATACGAATATGAGAGAAATGAAAAGAGAATGACGCTTACCATGTTTTTTTGTAATGCATGAGCTAGATGTTGTGTTCCTATGTCTCCGATTTGGTTGTGTCTTAGATCTAGTATGGTGAGTGTCTGTGTGAAAAAGTAAAGATATCAAATATTAAAAAGATGAATAGAAAATAATGGCCACCGTATTATTTTGTAATGCATTAGCTAGATGTTGTGCTCCAAGAGCTTTGATTCGATTGCTACCAAAGCTTAGTGTGACGAGTGTCTGTGTGAAAAAGTGTAGATAGATATATGAAAAAAAAATGAAGAAAGTATGAGTGCACAGTGTTATATAGTAATGCATCAGCCAAATGTTGTGCTCCGCGAGCTCCAACTTGATTGCAATCGAGATTGAGTGCAGTGAGTGTCTATGTGAAAAAGTAGAGTTGTGCCTATGAGAGAAATAAACAAGGAAGAGGAATCACCTTGTTATTTCGTAATGCATCAGCTAGATGTTTTGCTCCGAGGTCTTTGATTTGATTCGATTGAAGATCAAGTATGGTGAGTGTCTATGTGAAAAATTATAGATGGAAATATCAGAGAGAGATAATGAGGATTACCGTATTATCTCGTAACGCATCAGCCAACATTTGTGCTTGTTGATGTCCGATTAAATTGTCACGGAGAAGTAACGTGGTGATGTTCTGTGTACAAAAAGTAGGGATAGTTATATGAGAAAGAGATGAAAAGATATAGAAGATCACCGTGTGATGTCGTAATGCATCAGACATATATTGTGCTTGGAGATCTTCGATTTGTCTGCCACAGAAATCGATTGTGGTGGGTATCTGTATTAAAAAGTGTCGATGACGCTATCATAAGATGAGTAAGATCAGTAGAAAGGAAAAGATTATGCTTTTCTCATATCTTTGCACGATTAACCACTGTTAATCAGCGAAGAACACATAGTTTTATGTTGGGTGAGAAGGCGTCAGGTGCCGATGTGTGGACACTACTAGGGGTGCAACTTTGCAAGTTCTTTCAGAATAGTGAGAAAAAACATTTTTCGAACCTGTATATGCTATATCATATTTGCGAATGTTTGTCTCAGTCTTTTTAAACGATGGATATACATTTTTTTTATTTATTTGTATGATATGAATGCGTGCCACATCTTCACTGCTACTTATCTACACACAACAGTTTCAAGAAACTAAATCGAGGTCAAGAAATACGAATTAGAATTTGGATTGGAGAATTGTCAATATCGACATTGAGATGAGTGGTTGTAGGTATGAAAAAGGTCCACACTCATCCATGCACCCACCTTCATTCTCTGTCAAATATGTATAACTCATGTTTAGTTAACTCGATTAGTAGCCTTGGTGAACTCTGTACATGCAGAAAGCTCACTTTCTCAGAAGTTTCAATATGATTATAAATGAGTATCATAGTTAATTGTGTGAAATCGTTGATGAGTGCAAGAGCTGAAGTGAACCATCCACAGGAATAGCCTCATAGACCGCAACAGACATTTCCCAAATACTACCTCTGTACCTTACGCGTGGATCGTTATCAACATAGCAAAAGTCTACACTAGTGATGAAAACAACCCAGTTATATTTAATATATTGACCTTGTATGGACTGCGTTGAAAGTTTTATGGAAAAAGCTTAATATAGAATTCTGAAAAAAACACATCGGGAAAATCTGCAATGTATGATTCGATGAGTTAACCATACTTGACTGCAAGGGGGAAAATCATAAGTCTTGCGTTGCTCTTATCAACAGTTATCTGGAAAATACTCATTTCTCTTTCATTTCGAAATGTATAACAATTTATTACTGAGTAGCTCAACTTGTTTTTAGGAAACCAATCATAAGTCTGCTAAGCTTGAGTAGAAATTTGGGGTCTTTATGTGGAAAATAGAACAAACTGTAGACTTTCAAAATGGTATCAATAGCGGGGATATTTCATGAAATGGTAGGTGGTTCGGTCAGGTTGAATTCGATCTGTTCACACGTCCATTCGCTTTTATCCTCAAATAAACCAGAATTTGTTAAAAATCCTAAGAAAAGCGGACAAAAACGTCTTGGTATGCTTTGGGACAAAATGTAATTAGTACAATAAAGTAGTATCCTATAGAATATTGTAACCAAAAATAGTTCAGAAGAATCTTAATAGGTTTCTCTAGGAATTTGACTACAAAAGGATCGAGGAAATCAATCATGGCTATCGTGTATGAACATCTGTAGGAAATTTACGAGTTTCTTGAGAGGATCTAATGAAGAATAGAATCGGCTTTACATTCTGTTGAAAGTAGCAATTAATTCAGGATAAGCTGGAAAAACTCCTGCAATAAATGTATAGCTGAGTAGCAACTATCCTCTTCATCAGTTATCAAACATGATTTATCGAGATTCTTGCTGATTCTTGAAGATATTTTGCAGAACTTAAAAAGTGAGATCAGACGAAAGTTTCGATAGGATACAATACTATGCAGACCTGGGCTACATTTTCAAACGACCCACGCTCTAGTATCAGACATTCTGAAAGACGCAGACGGATGAGGTCATTTTTTGCTCAGAAAAATATTTCAATCTGTTGGTATTGATATCAATTCAGTGACTACCCCTAACAACATACCAATGGTTTATTTTGGCACGTCTTTCGATTAATTTTACGAGTAAAACTCGTACACTCTTGAAAGATGGCAGAGTTTTGGTTGACCTCGCAGAGAAATACAGTAGTATTGTGAACAAATAGATTGAGAGCCGTCGTTACCTAAGAAACCTTTGCAATGTAGTCAGATGTTGTTACTGGATTTATTTCCACACTAGACCTTTATGCTCTAACAGTATTGAATACATATACTCTTACTCTAAAAAGTTCGTACTTGCTCAACTATGGATACAATGATGAGATGAAATTTCAAATAGATTTTATAACATACCTCATTTGAAGTGTTGTCGAAGATTTTATCAAGTGACTGTTCAATCAGGCGACATATATTGTCCATTAGTGATTCTTTATACATGAATGATTGTGTGTTGTTCATGTTGCTGATGGGCATTGTATGAAGCCAGATCTCACGTAATCTTAGAACGTATGTACAAGTCACAAAACAACGTTTGCCTTGAATCCAGAATTGAGTTCGAAATGGAACGACGAGTGACTCGAAACTGACGAAATGATTGTTTATGTCATGGTGATAAGAGAAGAAGAATTCAAATTTATCTAGCTGGGGCACTTTACTATAAACGAGTTGTTCCCAGTAAGAAGCATCGAACACAGAATCAACTGTTTGCCTCGAAGAAGTAAATTTGAGATGGCGAAGTGATGGTATTAATGAAAGTAGCAACTCGAAATCCTGTGTACGAAGTAAATTGGCAGTGATGATCAAACACTGCAGTGATGGGTGACATATAGATGGAGTAGATGAAACTAGTGTATAACTCATCGTATGTACAGTGTAGTTCTGCATGACGAGAGTTCGTAAATGAGGTAATTGACGAAGAATGATCAAATAGTCGTTGAATGTGCAACCAGTCATTTTAAGGCACTGTAATCGGGATGCATCCGACCATACTACATTTGTCGTGTAAGGTTTATTATCCAGACATAGTTTTTGACGTTTATATTGGCTGGATGTTGATGAGACCAGAGTGCATGCTGTGCTATTCTCATCTTCTCTCGATTGTGTTGTCAGGGAGACTGAAGAATCAGTGCTAAAGTATTGTAAGACATCCTCCAAGTTCTTATTGTGTATGCCGTCAAGAATCAGCCAACGTAGTCGAGTAAATTGATGGCAATTGAATAGCGACATAAAGCTGAAAATCGATTTATGTCTCCAACAGTCATGAGAGATCATTAATGACATGATATGCTTGGATGAAATAAAATAAATGAGTGCTGTTATTTTATCGAGTAATTCGGCATTCAAAACGAGCTCAAATGGATTATAACTTTTGACAATGTCATGCGTTTTCCTGCAGATCAAGCGAATAGAACAAAGAATAGTGCAAGTATCGCAATAATCAAATATGCGATGAATCAATTCAACAGGTAGATCAAGAAAAGAAGCATTCACCATCAAAGAATTAGTCATATCCAATACCTGTACAGGTGCAATGTCCTAGAAACACCAGAAAAAACATGGATTATGGTTTTTTTTTGTTCAATTCTTCCAAAAATCTCCTTAACTTACAGTTCATGATCTTTCATAATAAGCTATATCTTGTTTGCATTATCTTTCTTTGCTGTAGAACAGATATGTCCATGGCGGCACGACAGCGGCATGCTTTTTTCAAGAAACATCGCGAAAGGGGCGTGGCAGCGGCTTTTTTAGAAAGAAAGTTCAAAAATGCATGAGTTTACACAGAATCTCGACGTTCATGTATGCTATACTGTAAGACTTAACGAATCTGATCCATTAGGAGTAGCAGTTCTAATTGAGACCAGTTACAGCCTCGAAAATCAAAACATTTTATTTGAATACCTTCGAGTATGGTGTATGAGTCGAGATATAAAAACGTGAGGCTTTTTGTACCGGCATATCAACATGATAGTCACTGTGGTTTGTCAAAAATTGTCCTTTCTGATTAGTTTCGAATTTCGCAGACAAAGTTCTGAAATTTTGTTATTTTGAAAACAAGAATTTCTGTTCTTTCAAGTTTTCCATTTGACAACTAAGCTTCTAATATATTTTTAGCAGATTACCAAGAATATATGAGAAAACTTCACAATGAACTTTAATCTATATGTTTCAGGTCATTAGAATATGCCAAAAGTTTTATTTTAAATGACTCCTTTCTGTACAAGATATTCAAACGTTAACTAATGATCCTTGTCAAAATGCTTTCAACATAATTTCTCCGAGATGAAAATTGTTCCACTGGTTATAGTCTATGATAAAATGTGAAAATGATGAATTTTTCGAGTGTAATAGTATAACTGAAAATTTCACAGAAAATAAATCTATTTTTTTCTAATTCTAATAAAAATCGAATCAATTTTTGAGGCATTTTCAAAACTAGCGCTATCTACCTCAGAATTTTATTCATATCTCTAGAATCGTCTTTCATCAGAAAATAAATCCAAGATAGTTCGTGTCAGAAAAATTAAATTGATTTTTTGTGAAAGTTTCATCGAACTCAAAATTATCACATTCTTTATCACTAGATCATGTACTATTAGGAAAAGATTTGGTCATATCCAGCATTATAATACTTGGAAGCTATAGCGATTTTCTCTGTCTGACACAATATGTATGTGACAGACGAGAAATAAGGAGATGTCTACTTTCTCACTATATACTGCAGCAATCATTACCAATCGCGTTTCACAGAAAGCGCACGTCAGAGAAGAGGTAGAACAACATGTCTGAAGAGGGCGTGGATGTTATTTTGATTTTTTTTATTTCTTTCATGTGTCACTGACACCACGCACCTACAGAGACATCCATATCCGATCTTTGATCCTTCTTCAAACAGTCTAGCTTCTTACGAGCATAACTGAAGTCACATTTAATAGTCAATCCTGTCTCTATTCTTCTTGATGACCGCCTTGAAATGCTTCAATTCATAAATTACAAAAATGTTCTAGTCGATTTCTTGCGAGATTCTCTTTCAATCTAATTGATAAATACTCATGTTCACGCTGAAGCGTAGTCAGTATAACAAATAAATCTATGTATCAGCATTCTGAGAGAATGATACATCACAAGAAAAAAAAATATGGTTACCGTCTATTTATTGATATCTTGGTAAATTTTTGATGCTGTGATATGAAGTTGTATTAGTGAAATAGAATCTGAATGATTATAACAAAAATTAGAGAAAACGAGATACTATCACTGGAAAAAACCAGCAGCCACCGCTAGGAATCAGAAAGAAAAACAAAAATAGGTGAGAGGAGGAAAAGAGTAACCAATAACAATGAACAAGAGTAGTTAGTCATAATAGAGTGGCCTCTATTTACACAAATATCTTCAAAATCCAAGAACTGTCAGACGAAAGTTTCTGATTTATGTTTCTCTCACCTAGAGTGTAGGTGTTGGCATGAGTTTTTCCTTCGATCAAACCTCCATCAACTCCAATTTTCTGGTTATTCCTTCTTGTCTTTTCACTAATTCTACACTGTCCAATATTCGTTTTGCATACACACGCTGACGCGAACATATCTGCATCAAAGTCAAACAAATTACTCTGTACGACATATGGTAAAGCGGCAGACGTCATTTTTCAATGCCATCGGTGTGCACAGGATTTTTGTAGTCGACATATAGCTGAACATCGGCAAATTCTTGGCAAACAAATGAATAACATCATATTCGAACATGATCAACTGAAACAAACAATGAATAAACACATTGCTCGGTCTCAGTTTCATCCTCGCAAGAAACAGATTGATGAGTGGGAACAAAAGTCGATTATGAAAATTTGAAAAGCCAGCCGCTGAAGATGCTCGAAAACAATTGGCAAATATATTGGGTAGACATCAGACTGATATAACTAATTCTCTCAAAATTCTCATTCCACTTCAACAACTTACGAATGGACTGGACACGACTATCTGGGTGATATAGAAGTGAATGACATTGTCGAGTTACAAATCGATTGTAATCAACAATCAATATATTGGACTAATCAAAGAACTAAATCATGTACATAAAATCGACGTTGATCTGACCACATGCAGCTTTCCTTCGAAGTTGAACCTCTGCTTATCGTATGCTGAAGATCGCGTCTGTATTCTTTAATAAACAGACTTTGAATGAAAGGAAGATTTTTCAGCTATCCTCTCAAAGTAGTTTTTCTTCTATCAATTTTGTTAGATTATGTTAGCAATTATTTGCATTCAAGCCTTTTTTTGATGTACATGCAGATTGAGTACTCAATGATATGTCTACTCCAATTGTCCAAATATATCGATTTATTACTACATGGTTTTTTTCAAACATGATGAAAACTATCAAAGTTAGATCTGTATATCATTGAAAGATTGAATGTTTTCTGAAATAAAAGACACGTAACCCCGACACAGCATCAAATTTTCTTTCCTCATTCTATGATCGCTTGTCATTTATCTATCATCTTTCAGATTTCAAGATGTATTTTGATCTTGCAAGATCATATGAATTCGGTTGGGTGAAGTCGGGTGTGGATATAGGTGAATTAAACACTCACACTCACACTCCTGATATGAAATATTTTATCAATTCCAGAAGTAGTAAAAATTGACAAATATTTTATTCAACCGGTTCTTTGTGTTCTATGAAATCAATAGATAGAATTATTTGAAAAAAAAAGAATTTTCCTACATATAGCGATACATTCATGTTTTACTAACTATCATATGATCATACTGAGTGTTCAGAATTTCTATTTTAGCGATCTATTTTTTCTCATCATGAAAAAAAACCATCACCATTGTCTTCTATGGTTTAATAATAGTTGTATACAATATACAAGTATAGAAAGCAAAAATATTTTACTTCTACTTTAATCTGTCTTTTTTTCAAGTAAACTTCTTTCTGCACTTAAGTACGAAAAAAAAAATACTTGATATTTTTATGTGATGTATAAATACAATAAACGTCGTTTATGAAAGTTAACTATTTTTGATTGACTTATCAAGATCATCATGTCATAAAAATAAAAATACGAATATGTTAATTGTTCAACTTAGATAAATATCGTTCTTGATAATATTAAGAAGAATCTATGTGAATTCAAATTCATACTTGATAAACAAAGATATTGAACTTTAAATAATTGCAATTTTTCAGATCTATTTCGATATGTGAATAATAATTTTAGAAGTTTTATACGATTAGAATTAAAGTTTGCTTTAATAAAAACAAAAAACTTATAGAATCATCTGAAAATTATTCGAACTCCCCAAAGACTAATTCTTTCTAAATTGAACATCTTTCATTCTTCATGCAATACGTTGAAAGTATTTAAAAAACAATACTTTATATAATAAAAAAGTCTTAGATTTTCAAAAATAAACCAAAAATATGAAATATCATAACTAAAATTATTATCAAGAACTGCAAGTATTTATTGATTATTTGATTTAGTTAGAATATAAACTTTTTTTAATACTATTACAACATATCTAAAAATGTCAAACTCATACGTAAAGATTCTATTTAGATGCTACGATAAAATTCATTTCTATGTCACAGATATATAAGAATACTGTCTAACAGACAATAATAATAAAAAACATTCTTAGACTTTGATAAATATAACAATATAAAATGTCTGTCATATATAATGACGTCAATACTGATGAAATGAGAAATGGCAAAAATTAGTCTATCAGCTTGTTTCAATGGCATATCAATTATAACAAAAATAATCGATACAACTATCTAATTTTCATTACAAGCAGATAAATAAACGTAACATATAACTTATAAATCAATTCATGTCATATCCATAGACTTGCTCACTCTTCAATATATCATATAGATAATTCGTACAGATTTCATATATATACAAATCGATAGAAAGGCTAAGTGGAAACATTTCTAGATAAACGTTTGCTATAAACAACTCAATTATTTGTCCTGTAGAGCTTAGTATTTGTATATGATTAATTAATGCTAAGACATGTTTGATGTTCGCTTAACAAAAATCACATCTAATTTATCATAATAAAAATTTACATAAGTATTGAGAAGTGCGTGATTTCTATCATTTGTGTTCTAAGGAACAAAACTCAAATGGAAAATTAATACTTTTGTACATAGAAGATCGAATAACAGCCGTATATTAAGTTTGAAAAGATTAATAAATTTCACAATTAACTACGTGCTTCTCAATATTAAAACTATTCATTTAATATAGAATTCTAATTATTTTGAGTCAATCTGGTAAGAAAATAGATAAACTACTAATAGAAAATATCGTTAAGTATTAGTTTTCATTTTTTCAATTAGATTTATATTATTTGTTAGAATTCGATGAGCTAATCACAATGATTAAAAATTTTCTTACAATTAGTCTACTTTTGAGAAGGTCAGTCGATCTTAATTTATAATTATTTTTCGTAAATTGAAATTGAGCTTATTCATCAAAGACAAACTATGAAGAAAAAACACTTTATGTCATTATGATCTAACAAGTGACATAAAGTTGATTGAAAACAGATTCTCACTTTTAGAAATATATTCTTATAGAATGAGAACAAAAGAAGATAAAAGCATTATGTTATCAATTATCTTATATTATCCTTGATAATAGAACAGAAGTATAAACATATAATAAATAACATTCTTTTTTCTTTTCTCGTCACTTTTTCTTTTGTACAAACAAATAAGTCATTTCTCTCTGTTAATTCTTACTCGAGAATATTGTATTCAAATAAGAATATTCTCTTCTACAATTTGACGTCAAGCTCTATATCTCGTTAAATCAGTCTATCATAAGCAAAAAAAAAAAATTTAACATCATATTTACCATTACGTTCTGTTATTTTTGTGAAACACGATCTGAAAGGAGTGTTGAAGTATATAGGGTAGAAATTTGTACACACTGTCCCCCCTCCACAGACATGACAGATATCCTTAGCAACGGTCGATTACAGACATGACAGACATTCGTAGCAACGTCTTCTCCATCACAGACCGTGACAGACATTCTTTGCAACGCCCCATCACAGACGTGACAGACAGCCTTATACAAGCTACAGACTGTGATAGAAGTCTTTAAGCAACTATCAGATAATGTATAACTAACATATGATTAGAGCATATATGAAATATTATCCTGTTTGAATTATATAATGTAAAGTAATCCATGGTGAAGAAATATATCTCAACATATATTGAAAAGAACAGTTTTTAAAAGATTTGAAACAGCAGTTACATCGTGTTTCACATTTTTAATCCCGCAAAGGATTGCGCCAACAGCTTTTTTTTTGTATTCAATTCTCTCACAATCAATAAAACATTTAACGTTTATATTTGATTGTGACAGACTCAAAAGCTTGATGGATTAGTAATGGTATTTTTTTTTTTTTGTGTACCATATTCTTTTTCTCTCTGATCTATAATAACTACAACATTCTTTAGTACCTCGACAATCCTGATTACATTTATGTTTATAGACAATCCAGAACCATTAACCAATTTCTCGAAAACAACCTCTGTGTAGTACATAGTAGAACTTTTTTTATCATATTCGATCAGGTTAGTTATTCAGATGATAATCTAGTAAAATTATTTTTTTCGAATAGTTTAAAAATAAATATTGTATATCGTATGAAGAATAACATAGCTTTTATTGCTCTTAAATCTAAAAGAGAATAAAGATGGAGAGAAATAGTTTGTATGCATAGATTTGAAGTGTCAAAGTGATTTAACAACTTGCTTATCATATCTGTTGAAACTCAACAAATAAAGGATTAATAATTTTATTATCTTCATACGGATATACAGCACCATTGACAAAAAAAAATACGAACCTGTGTGCTTGTTCTTCTTTATTGTTAGTTATCAGTATTCTACCTTGAAATAAGGTCAAATATATTAAAAAAGAACAAGTTGTAAAACACTTTTCTTCTCAAAAAAATTATAAATTTTTTTTATATTTGTAATTCATCGATTTTATTGTCACTTCATTCTTTACATTTATATTCATATAGTAAATAGATTAGTGCTGCAATATGTTAATGTACTACTACTGTCGATTATATGGTACGTACATCAAATATAATTAAATACAAATAAATACATTTACTATTCATAAATTTCCTTTAGTTTTCCTTTTCCTGGTGTTAATGACGACGAATGTTTATAGTTCGATGCTACCTATAGGACAACAATCGTCGACTATTCGTTATGAACATTTCACTTCTGCCAGTAGATATCGTAATAATCAATCAGTTATATCTCCATCTGGAACTATTAAGAAAAGAAAAAATAAAAGCAAAATAATTCCTAAACAAAATCAATTAAATCCATGTAATGGTTCATATATAAAAACAAATGGAACAACATGTGGTCTGAAAGAAATCATGATTGGTCGTTGTAATGAATATCAATACTTAAAACGTGGTCTTTATCTAACAAATACTACGTAAATACAAAAAATAAAAACTTTCTCTTTCCAATCTTTCACTGAGTTTTTTTTTTTGTTTTTCTTATTTTCTAGTGAAGTAAAAGATTGTTTAAAACTTTATAAATTATTTGAATCTGCTGCTCGTAATAAATCATATTGTAATATGAATATGAGTACATATGAAGATTATTTTAATTATGCACTTGAAGGTATACATGTAATTAATCGAGTAAGAATTATTTTTCTTATAAATAAATAAATAAATGATTATATATTTTTCGACTGTAAAGGCTATATTTTGGGGTGGTACTTATGCTTTAACTCATGATTATAGTAATCGTGGTCTTCATTATATTACATTAGAAGATACATTGGCAGCAGCTATGGCTGATGGTTTATCATGGTGTGGAAAAGAAAATGATACTGAAGGTTTTGATTATGTCAGTTGTCCAAGAAATTGTCAAGATAATATTTGGGCAGATGATGCTTTCTGGGGACTTGCATCGAAAACAGTAAAATATGAAAAAACACAAATAAAAATAAAAAAAATTTTTTTTTTTTTATATTAGTTTGCTCAAAAAGTCACCGGTGAAATATACTATATATTAAATGGAAGTCGAACTGATTGTCAACCATCATATCGTAATAATTCATATTTTGCAAAATATGAATTACCTAATCTTCGAACAACTGGCCCAAATCGAGTTACGAAAATGAATGTTTTACTTTTACATTCACCTGATCAAAAAGTTATGTAAGCTAAACAAATATATACATTTATTATAAAAACATTAATTATTCGTTTTTTTTATAGTGAAAGATGTGGTGAAAAAAGTTTAATTATTTTAGAAAAGATTGTTCGAAATTATAGTATTGAATATGAATGTAAAGATGATCCAGAACAATTAATTTTAATGATGTGTAGTGATCAATGGGAAGCACGAGAATGTTTTATGGCACGACAAATTTTAAGACAACAATGGAATTTAAAAGTATTTGGAAAATCAAATGCTATTTCTCATTCTATATCATTTGTATTTTTATTTTTTATTATAATAAATTATTTTCTTTAGAAGATTCTAAATACTATATAGTCAATTTTTTCATCGAATTATTTTAAACAATAAAACTTAACTAATTGTAATTTACTTTTTTTATGAATTTATTGACAAAATCTATGCAATAGTTATTGAAATATATGATAGAAATAATGACTCCCAATAGACATATTAACGATGAAACATCAATATCTTGTTACAGGAAATGAACTATTTCATTATTACTTTACCAGGGCACCGGAGTCAAAGATGAGGAAGAAAGATGTTCTCTTAAAGTCTTCTCTTTTTCTCTCAGCACATATTAAAGTAGCGATATTATTAAAAAAAAGAACATGTTCTGCTTCGAGAGCTTCAGCAATATTACACAGTTTATCAACTGAATCACGAATTGTTTTCTTCTGAGTTATTTTATTAGATTAAATTAAATATCTTCATCAGATCATTCTCATTGCCTTATGATCTATTTGATCGTAATCGGATGGTATGGGTAGGGAAGAGCTAGAAGAAGACTTACACCCACACCCTTGTTTGAGTGTCATTAAGATAATATATTACTGTATTGTTGACCAAAATGCGCGTCTATCTTGGAAGAAAAATCCGTAATGATTGGAGAAAATTGGCCATTGTATATTCGCAGCGGCACATCGCGGAAAAGTTTTCGAACGATACTGCCATTGACGAGCTATTGTATCAACACCGACTTCATTGTGCAAGAACATATATGAGGCGAATGCTCCCCATATTGTTCTTGAACGCCATTTCGTGTAAGCTATTGCATGCGTACAATAATGTATACCACGATAGAATGGAAATAAACCATCAGAAGTATATTGAACGTTGGTTTCATTTTCTACATAAATTGGTCCACATGTACCAAGATACAGAATACCATCATCTTTTGCCATTTTTAAGCCTTGTTCAATAATTCCTATTGAAAAAAATAACATTCATCGTATAGGAATGATCTATTATTCAGCAAACAACTACTTCATTTATAACATCAACTTCAAGATAGAGGTAAAGCTTGTAGGAAAAAAATACATCTAGATCTATTAAGTCAATTTCTTCATGAATTGTCTATTGGACTCTCAGCCTCATTAGAACACTGCTACATTTGACTCAACTAATTGATGATCGGAACTTTACTATACAGCTGGAATACGATTACATTAATGATATACAATGACTTTCAAAATTATCTAACAATCAAGAAGAATTTTAGTTTTGTTTATATTTCACAGGCTAGATGAACTGGCATAGTGTGATTATCGTCATATCGTAGTTTATGATCTTCAGAATATTCATGAAAAATATCAAGTTGATCGATGTACTGATCAAGGTTTTGTTGAGAATGTAATCGTATTTTCATTCTACTGAAAATATTACAACAAGTTTTTTTTTGCGAACACCTATGCATTCGTTTAAATATAAAATTTTTCTTCATGGCATACCATTCGAAAGAGTTAATTATTCTCTATATGCTGATTGTTATGTATCGTAGCTTCCTTCATATATGAGTGAAAAAATAGTAGTTTGACGACTTGTCTCAGAAATTTCAGACAAAGAAACCTGTGTAAGATGGTTCCTATCGCTAACATTTAGCTTGTTCAGTATGCCATATATAATTATAAATGTCATTAAAAAAAAACTATATTACCTGTGTTATTCGATTAAATCTTCCATATTGGAAAATTGTGTTGGTCAACCTTCAAATCTGCATCAAGTATACACAGGACTTCTTGTTTTGTTTCATTTACGCATCGAAGAAGATATGTAAATTTTCTTGAATGAATATAACGTTCTAGAGAATCTCTTTCTCTGTAAAACTCTCACATTTTTGTTCTAATAACAGGTGCGAGTAAAATTTCATGATATAAATCTCGTTCGAATGAAAGTTAGGATGGACTTGTAATCCAAATTTTAAAGTCGATTAACTAAAATATGACATGCAAAAGTTTGCCATTTATTTCGTGCAGTCTGAACCCTACTCGTGATTGTGCTACGCTTAGCTTTTTTTCTTTTGATACTTATAGCAACGAAAAACAGTATAACTTCAGAAAATAAAACAAGTTTTAATATTAAATGTGGGAGTTTTGCAGCGAAAGAGATTCTCTAGAACTTTACATCTATTCAAGAAAATTTAAATACCTTCTTCAATGCGTAAATGAGATAAAGCATGGAGTTCTGTGTATGCTCGATGTAGATTTGAAGGTTGACCGACACAATTTTCCAATATGAAAGATAAAATCGAATAACACACGTAATATGATTTTTTTGTATGACATTTATAATCCTATATGGGCTAAATCATTCGTTAGTGACATGACATCGCAAACTTGAAGTATGCATATTTTGGAGTTATTAGCTGGTTTAGGTGTGATTTTTGCATTCTGTACGAGTCTCTATTTACTCTAGATGTCATGAAAAAATCAACACTCTAGAGTTTTGT
Source organism: Rotaria sp. Silwood1 (assembly GCA_905250075.1). Classification (NCBI taxonomy): domain Eukaryota; kingdom Metazoa; phylum Rotifera; class Eurotatoria; order Philodinida; family Philodinidae; genus Rotaria; species Rotaria sp. Silwood1. The sequence goes on along the minus strand of CAJNOP010000619.1, from coordinate 52,987 downwards.
TCAGAGAAGTTATTAACGAAAAAGTAGCGTTAGCGACGTGATACAAAAATGAACATCAACTGTCACTTGATATACTTTGGGTTTTAAAAATTTCCAAATGTTGCACAATCGCCGAAAACTTAATACGCGATACTAGACACGACTCCTAAAGCTATCAAACCGCAATGTAAAATTATTTTGAGCATACCTAGATTTCTCAAAAAATAAAACTTATTCCGCGTTAGCGACGTGACTGAGTGCGACTTCACTACCGATCGAATGTTCTGCTAACGAACTGAAAAGTTCGAAATCGATTCCAAGGGACTCATGTCAATGGTAGGAGTCCCTAGAACAATACTAAGACAAACGTTTTCGTTTCAGCTCTGTCGAAAGACTTTGAAAGGTCGATTTGTTGGAAGGAACTTTTTGAAGTCCGATCTCGTTGAAAATTTTATCGTATGTGCGGCTCATACCCCAGAGCCTATCGTGAAGGTTTCAAGATTTTTCGTCATTCGTTTATCGAGATATTCACTAATTACTTCTTAATTAGTTAATTAATTAATTAATTAATAACCATGTGAAAGAGCAGACAATTTTACATAAGGCTATGCAAAAACAATTCACTCAAAAAACCTATACTGATAAAGAATTGCATTCAAATACAAAAAGTAAATGTCCTCTTTTCGCTGATTTAGCCCATATAGTACACTGAATAAGCTAAATGTTAGCGATAGGAACCATCTTGCACAGCTTTCTTTGTCTGAACTTTCCGAGACGAGTCGTCAAGCTACTATTTTTTCACTCATATACGATGGAAGCTACGATACATAACAATCAGCATGTAGAGAATAATTAACTCTTTCGAATGGTATGCCATGAAGAAAAATTTTATATTGAAATGAATGCATAGGTGTTCACAAAAAAATACTTGTTGTAATATTTTCAGTAGAATGAAAATACGATTACATTCTCAACAAAATCTTGATCAGTACATAGATCAACTTGATATTTTGCATGCATATGAGTCAAAAGCTCATTCATTGCACCGTTGAATAATACAAAGAAAAATGTCCGTAAGTCGAGTTCTGCTCAACTAACTTTCATAAAATTTTTTATTGAACTAGTCGAAACATGGCTATTCAGTTGTGAGGAAAGTAAATTTGCATCTAGTTTAGTTTCCTAGAAATCATAGCAACAAGTCAATCATATTTTTTTGCAATTATTTATTTTTTTTGATAGAATTATGGAAATTTTCAACGTTTTTCAGAATGCATATTTGATTTCAGCTGTAGATGAAATTAAATGAATGAAAAACGATTGATAATAAGTGTTGAGACACTTCTCATTTTTTGTACAACAACATTGAAATCAATAAAATCAAGTTCGTTGAACATTATACAGTCAAATTACGGAAAAATAATTTGATAAATAGAATTTTCTTTTTCTAACGAGTACCTCATTTTTCATTATGATTGTTGCTATTCCATATTTATCTTTTATTTTGGTAAATATTTTTTGTTTATTCAATATTTTCATTATAATTAGTCTTGAGCTAAATAGTTTCGGACTTCAAAGCAGTAATCGACGAATGTGTGAAAACTGATTATAGATACTGACCAGTGATCGAAACCGAGTAGAACTATAACGGTTCCGTTCGATTTCACTCGAATCGCTCCTTCAAAGAATAGAGCTGAACCAAATCAAATCCGAAGCAGTGAAACTCCATTCAATTTGGTCTCTGGTTACTAACTGAGGAAGAATATGTCTCATTTGTATTTTTCAAGATATGCAGGGTGTCCGAAAAGTCGTGTTTACTTAAGAATTGCACATAACTCCTTTAATTACCAAGCTTAATCTAATATTTTTTTGTTATTCGAAAGAGAAGAGTAGTTAGTCCTTTTTCGTAACGACAAAGTTCGTAAACATTCTTTGAAAGTAATACTATTGACTTCAATACTTTAAAAAAATATTGAAGCGTTTTATTTCTATTATATCGATTTCTGTGGTTATTTGAGCCTTAATAATCATAGAGACCTTTTCACGATTGTTTTGTAGACATTTGATTTGAGACGGAATCATAGATAGCATTTTAATGGTGTAAAGTTTAGTAATCGAAAAATCCCATGATATTGATTCACTGTTTACGACTTCTCTGCTATCCATAATCAAACATTAATCCAAGGGAATTATTTTGTAATGCTTCAAAATTTGTCTCGTGGGGTTTCATAGAAGAAACAGTTGAATAACATCAGCATTTTTCAACGAGATAAACCACTGATCCATTTCTCCGACTTGGACTGCGTCTAGCTGAACGAAATCTCGTATGGTAGGTGAGTCGTGAAAATTAAACCAATATCATGAATTCCTCAATCACTGAACTTTACACTATTGAACTGCTATGTGTAAGTCTGTCTCAAATCAAATGCCTACAAGACAATTGTAAAAGGTGTATGTGATTTGAAGTCAAAAGTATTATTTTTAAAGAATGTTTACAAACTTTATCTTTATGAAAAAAGGACTTACTGCTCTTCTTTTTCAAATACAAAAAAAATATATTAAATTAAACTTGATAAATAAAGGAGTTATGTGTAAATCTTGCACAAAGATGACTTTTGCAACATCCAGTATAAAAGTTTTCTTATTCACCAATAGACACTCAAAATTTATTTTCTAGCCATATCCTTTAAGGACTAGGTTCAACAACTTGCCAAGCACCAATTGAAAACCCAGATGATTAATCTAATACATGACACATGAAATGGTTAGTATGATAGCATGAGATTACATAGTCCTGAACGCTAATAATCATATCGACACTGAGACAAATGCACAACATTGTTACATACCTCTTAACGAGTGGTGTGGATCTGTATAATTCCATTTTACAAAAATCGATTCATAAAATGCCTCTATGGCTTTAATAGGGACTATATTGACGTCGTCTTCGAACAGAAATATCCATTCATTGTCTGTTAGCTCAGAATTCGGTTTTGCGCCTATCTCCTTCCACAAGTCTACATATGTAAGTAAAAGTGATGAAAATTGGATGTTACTACGAACATTGATTCGTGAATCGTTGGATGAGACAGATTGCTTCTTTCTAATATTAAAGTAATTCGGGAAGGCAGTATTCAGGTTTGTCTTTGTGAAATTAAAGCGTTCAGGTATTGAAGATATGATATAAGCTAGGTATGGCGGACCAGAAGTGTTTCGGCTGTTTGCTAAGCTCGAATTATGAAGATCAAATACTGTGCAATCATTAAATTTGATTTGTAAATTTATGAGAAAAGTAACACTAAGACAAATTACACTTAGGATAGTGATTCCGTAAAAAGCATGATAGAATCTATTCGAGTTGCTATTGTTTGTGACATTAAGAAGCATATCATGAACATGACCCATTAAAGTCAATCTTTTGACAAAAACCATCTAGAACATACAAGAAATGAGACGTTCGTGTACCCAGTAAGTTTCTTTGCGGGCTAATTATAACTGACAGTCATTAGCTTTAACCACTAATTTTTAGCATTTCAATTAACAGTCTAGGGTGACAACTATTAAAGACACCACACATAGTTCTCCAATGTAAAATAAACACAATGAAGAATCTATGTAGCAAACTCCTCAGTTGTTGAGATAGATGTTAATCACGAAGACACAAGCGTTCTTCAAATCTACCAATACCTATCATACTCCTTGAGTATGGCGACTAGTCTTTTAATGTAAAAATCTTACACCTTTGCATACTTCTCTCTCAAGAACTATGAATCTCGAAAACTAATCAGATTTCCATTCATAACCTTGTGGTGCTAAACTTCATAAAATCTTTTTCTCATGATTTACTCAACACATTAGGATAAAACTCCATTTTAACTTATAAATTCTTCAAACTGATGATCTAACCAACTGGCCATTATGTTGCTGTAAATTTTTCATCGATTTGTGAAGAGATTCGATCAAGCCAGATATCAGCTAGGTCGACGGATTTATAAAGAAATGAAGCAAACGCGAGACCGTGATTTACCGGCTATCTTTCTTTATAATGTATTTTTTTCTACTGAAGAATCACATTCTCTCAAATTTCTTTTCTCAAGCAAGAAATGGAAATCGATAAAACATATCTATGCAACTGTAGAGGCTTGGAAGCAGACTAATCTCGGATTGATTCATCTGACACTTTAAGTCGAATCTTGAACTTATCTACGTCAAGGTAGAAATGTGATTTTTGACTTAACCGTGGGTTTAATGCAATCGGTTGAGTCGAACGAACAGAAACGCCCTTTACTTGTTTGATTCTAGTTATCATTCTACTTCCACAGATCATTTGCAGTGCTACACGGCGAAAATGTCATGTTCTTATAGGACTGAACCTGAGTACGACTTTGCGATTCAAAATACGTTAAATAGAGTGCAGATCTATAGGACTCACAATGTCGGCGAGTGCTTCACTGGTATCGATTCTAAAATCAAGACACGTGGAAGAACGGGTAGTCTTGTACGTCTTATTCGACGTGTCACGAATTGCTCTATAAATTGATCTATATGGCTTCTGAATGCGAGAAGACGCCAAATCAGGACAGATCCGTCGAGAAACTGTTTTTTTTTAGTCTTCTTAGACTAAGTACGACTATTTAGGCAATCATTTGAAAGTCTATTTTTATTGAGATATGAAAGGATTTACCTATAAAACTATATTATGAAATCTAAAGGTTTCTTCATAGGAATCGATTGTTGACTCAAGAAAAAGTACAGTTCAGCTTGGTAACACTTTAAGCAATTATTACATCAGATTTTGACTGTCATCTCATACAGACATCATGTTGTTTTTAGCTTGAACAAAAAAAAACAGCAATTTCAAACATCATGAAAACTTTATCGTATCTAAGCAAATATCAAACATTTTGCAGATGCAGTGCAAGTGAAAATGTTGTTTGTACTTGGTTCGCGTTTGAACCTTGTTGTGGACTTGTCTGAAAGTAGAATCTTCAGGACTTAGGTATCAGCGTGAGCATTGGTGTATATCAGAATGGGCATAAAAGTTTGACTGTGCTCCTAAGTGTATAGACCTCAATGTCAATAGAGCGTGATCAGATTTGCTATAGAATTTTTCGTTGCGTGTGTTGGATAGGATATGTGATGCGTGGCATAGTGTTTGGAACTTGGAGTCTACTTCGCACGTAGGTATTGTTAGTCAAGCCTTATCTGCTCATGAATGTTAAAGGATACTGAGAATATAAAAATCTGAATTGTTCGGACGGATGGAATTTGGCGATATTTTAAGAGCCATCCTTTGTACCGATTTTGCTGCATATTGGTTCAACGCAATTAACATTACTATCAATATATTGAATCTTAATTGAGTTAATCCAAATTAACAGCTAATTTATGGAAGTCTGATACGCGTTTACCTTATGAAAAAGGTTTTAATCGCAAATAGATGAAAGTAAACTCACTACTAACAAAAGCGTACAGAAGATTTACATATAAAAATAGTGACTACTTTTGCCGCTCAGTACATCAGTTGCTACGATGAATAATTTGTTTTTTTTTGAAATTTCGTACTTCATTCTTTTCGTTCTCCATTTATGTCAATAGAAAAAAATAGTTTATATTAAATGTTCGTTCGAACATAAGGCAAAGAAATCGCAGCAAGTGAATTTAAGTGAAATGTGATCTTTACTTCATCAGGTAAAGTAAACTATAAGAGTTTACATTACCAAGTAAAGTTACTTTATTCACAATGAAAAGTCGTGCAATGAAACTCAAGGACTTCAGACATATTCTATGCGAATTTTAAAGTACTGGTCGTCTATGCATAGTGTTCACAATTCAATAAGAAAATTTTACGAAAAAAAAAACTCCAAGATTCCATCATTTTGCAATAAATGAGAAAATATACTGAAACTCTTGAGTTTCGTAAAATTTCCTTCGTGATATTGAAGCGTGACTTTTTCTTATGCAACTCAATGAGCTCAAGTCTTTAGAAATTTTGAAGTGTGGATACCATACAAAGACGATCAGTACTTCAAAATTTAAATATTTCAGTTCAGATATGCCAAAAGTGTGTCATATTTTCAATTTGTTAGTTTGGCATTGAGATCTTTAATTTGACGTTTAATTCACTACGAGCTAGCTTATAATTTGAATCTCGGATATTTGAGTGATTCTGTGCAAATATTCATGAAACAACAATAGTATAATTAAATAATGATATATTGAAGTAGATTTCATTACTTAGTTCATTATTTTCTCGTAAAAACATATGATTTCGTTATTAGTAAAAAAGATTTAATTGTACCGATGCCCAACCAAACGAGACCAGTTTTTATAAATATTAAGAACGAATTTTTCATGACACGATATCTACTTTCAGTTTTTATGTAGGAAAAAAAATAAAGTAATAAAATCAACTGTTCTCTTTTATATAGCTCCACAAGCAATGCAGAAATATCATTTTTTTTTATGAGCAAAAGCTTAAACTTAAACAAGATCATTGAGTATATTTTCTTTCTGAAGAAAACCATCAATTTCTCCAGAAACTTTCAGCTGTGAGTAGGGCTCAGTAAGACTAAGAAGCAGAGATGTCCATCGCGGCTGAAAATCTGCCGCTGCCGCGCCGCGACGGTTTATAAAAAAATGTTGCCGCGGCGCTGCCGCACCGCGATGACTTATAAAAGAAACGCTGCCGCGATGAATTATAAAATAAACGTGCCGCTGCCGCGACGGTTTTCAAAAAAGTGTTTCTAATTTCACTGCTGTATCTATATTTGACCAGATATATGGGTACTAGTCCATCAGATTTATTCAATATCAGGGTGTTTCATTTGTAAATCCTGAAATTCTATTAAATTCATACAGTTTTTCAATGTCCTCCAAAAAAAATCCTGCCGCTGCCGCGATGGTTTTTTAAAAAACCTGCCGCTACCGCGCCGCTGCCGCGATGACTTTTAAAAAGTCTGCCGCTGCCGCGATGGACTTCTTAGTAAGAAGATCCTAGAAGAGTTCGTGCCCATGATGTATTTGGAAGGTGACGATAAGATCATCATCAAAGCATCAGCTTTGTTAGAGCTTTCTTAGTCTCATTGAGTACTACGCACAATCAAAGAGATCAATACTCGAATCTTAAACCGCCTGTACCGGTTTCATCTCTCGAATGTGCTGATATTGTGTAGAAAGCTTTTCAAATACATGTCAAAAGAGATACAAAAACAGATTTTTATTATTATTATTTTACATAGAAAATTTTGTGATGTAAATAGAGTTAAATAAAAAGAAAAAAAGAGCTAAAATGTTCAATTGTCGATGATGATACATAAAAGATGAATAGCCTGAGATAAAATTCATCTATAATAATTCGTTTTTTTGTTTTGATTTATTTAAACAACTGTTGTTGGACTATCATGAGCGAGAACGAACTAAAAAAAAGAAAAAGAAAAAATTCTTAATATATTTCATATACATAAAATTCAAAATCAGATATTCTCATGCAATCAATCATCATATCTTTTTAATTTTGTTTCAAATAAATTAAAATCACAAATAGAAAACAAAGACCCACTTCATTTTCTAAATTATCAACCATTGATGATCCTTTTCGTTGATAATGCTAAATTTATAATTCAAATAATCGATTGAGAAAAAAAAATAAATAAAAACAAAATTAAGAAATTCTATTTGATATACCTTAAGACATGGTGATATTCCATTAATTATGTTATTGTCATTAATTGGACAAATAAGATCATCAATATCAATTGAATGTGATCGTCGATGAGAAAATAATCCACGTGAAAACTAAATATCAAATTAATAAGAATTATATTGATTATTGAATAAAATTTTTTTGTTTTTACTTTAATTTTTGTATGTAATGTTAATGGTTGACAATTAGGAGATTTTTCATATTGATTTTTACGATTTTGTAAATCATTACCAATTAATTCTTGAAAACGCATTGATAAATGTCGTCTTAATAAAGTTCTTGATGTTGGTATTGATAAAATTTCTGCTAGAGTTGAAACATTAAAGCGTAATTCAAGAACCTAAAAATTCAATAATTTTTGTTTTTATAGAATAACAATATAAACAATTTCGTTTAAGACATATATTCAAATCAGGGTCAATACTCTAAGCATTTTTTTTACATGGCTCAATTTTATAACTCATAAACGAATTCAGTCAAAAACGAAGCACAGACTGAATAAAAATTTTGTAAACAAAAAGGTTAAAAGGAGTACTTATAAAGCATACGATCAACTACAATCATCGAAAGAAAGCACGAATAATAATGGGTAATTACGATCGGTAGTCACGGAATCAGTCAACTCTGAGAAGTTTTAAAAAATACGACAAAGTAACGCTTTCTCGGAAGTTAGGGTGGACTCAAATGCTGATCTTAACCAATGACGAACAGTTTATTACTGTTCAAGATCATCGTAAAATAAAATCCGCTAATTACTCTTGCTGTGAAAATCCATAAAAAATTTTCGTACTCTAGCCTATCTAACAGAAAAAGGATCCAGTAGGCTCTAGAGCTCCATTGCCTCTCCCACAAAAACAGTCGGTTTTCGCTCTCCTTACAGATATAACAAAGATGTCCATCGCGGTTGAGAATCTACCACCGTCGCGATGGTTTTCAAAAAAAAGTGCCTTGATTTTCCAGACTGTAACTGATGCCAATTAGAACTGCTAATCGATCACATTCGTTAAGTCTTACGGTATGTCATACATTAACGTCGAGATTCTGTTTTAATTCATGAATTTTTTAAGTTTCTTCTTCAAAAAAAGACTGCCGCCGCTGCGCCGCCCTGGATATCTCTGAGACATAATCAAAGTGCCAGGCCACACAGTATAGCTTTTTCCTAGTTACTCTATTACTCTTATAAATCATACATAGGATGATGCAAAAGTAAGATGTATCATATGCTCAGGCAAATCTTAGTATTCATATGTAACTGTAAGACAAATTTGATGTTTTTCGATTTCCATAGTCTTGTTATTTAGACGCGATCGATTTAAATATTTGTTTTGAATGTTTAGATCGGTATATAATCTCATATGAACTAACTGTTTAAATTTGGTTTTTATTAAGTAATTTGCGACACTTTGCTGCTATGAAACGATACATTTGGTCGCTAATATTTGCCTTGTCAGATACTCAATTAAACAGAAATACAATCAGTTCTTTTAGTTTTAATTCTGAAAATAAAATTCTGAATTAATCATTGAAAAATAATAGAATCATATAAATAAAACAATTCATAATTATTCTTACAATAAGAGCACCACAAACACCAGATCCACGTAAATTTGGTGCATATTCCGATAGATCAATTGATCTTAACCATTCCATAAATCGATGATTAGACCAATACATTATTTCATCTATATCATTTTTATCATCAGGACTTGGTCGTCGTTTTAAATAAGTTGGATTAAAATTATTGAAACGTAATACTTGTATTGAACGTTTTATACTTAAATGATGAAGTTCATTTGTTATATTTAAATTAATAATATCTTCCTTTAAAAGAAAAATCAATTAAAATTTATTATTAAATCCTTTTTTTTTTCTTACAAGAGTTAAATTATTTAAAACTTGACCATCAACTTTTGATTCAGCAAAATATTCTTTATATTGTGGAAGACCAATATCATCAAGCCATCCTTAATAGAAATAAATAAATTTTATTTTATTTTTTTTTTGTATTAACATACTTAAAACCCAATGTGTATCAAGACAATTAACTTCTGTTTGTCCAGTACATAGACTATTTAAATATAATTGAATTTTTTTTCGATGTAATGGATTACGCATACCCATTTTCTAGAATTAAATTAAAAAGGAGAAGAAAAAAAAAAATTTTGTTTTTTTTTAATAAACAATGAAATTTTCAAAAAACTTTTTCTAATTCTTGTGGTGTTGCATTTAATAATTGTAAACCATTTTTAAAATATTTTCGACATTCACTTGCATATTGACCAAGACCAATACCATATAACCAATTAACTATTTGTTCTGTTTGCCAACGAACAAATTTTGCTTCTATTGGACTAAATCAATCAAAACAAAAACACACACACATTTCTAATGTAAAATTAATTAAAAAATAATCTTTCTTATCTATAGTATATTTTATCTATATGACAAATCAATATGGAATTTACTAATGTAATTAGTGCCTCAGCGAACTGTGTCGGTGGCTCACTGTTTATTATTTACACCAACATTGCATAAAGTACTGTGGTAAATTCAAATCTTAATCTTAAGTATGTTCGACAAAACCCATGCCTAGACTTCACAATAAAACTCATTTGTTCATAGTCGAATGATGATAAGATTTGAAACAATTCATATAATAAAAAGTCAAAGATTTTTCTTCATTTCATTCAGATTATATATGAACTAAACTAAAGATAAACAAACCTTTCGGTGAGAAGAAAGATTTATCATAAAGAATGAAAAATCTAAACGAAATTTATTCCGTTATCATTCCTTTCAAAAAAAACACTTTGTATTTAATCTTCATAATGTAGCAGAATATTTCATTTTTTTTTGTTGTGTTAGAGTTCTATGATGCTTCGAGCAATAACTGTTAATCATTCTGATTGTCTAAATTGTATATTGTTTACATAAACATTCTCCTTGACATATATCATCTTCTCATATGATTTAATGCGAAAAAAAAATGGAAATCTTTCAATAGCTTTTATTTATTTAATACATGATAAAACTAGATGTTCGGAAAGTTCACATATTATTTATATGATACTCGTAGATATGATTCAAATTTTTCTAAACTAAATTTTATGCAAATTTTATTGTTGAATTCAATTCGATAGATTTTGACTAAGAAACAATGCAAAAGTAATAGTACAATATATCGATTTTCTTCTCTTTTCGAACTGTACATGACTTATCTTTATTTGAAATTCATACATAGAACTACATGAGAAGAAATAGAGACATTCGAAAAATAATTTTGCACTTTTCTTTTTTTTATAGTTCACAATTGCAACACAAAATGTCAATTACTATATCTCTTCTTTAGACATGCGTTAAAAAAATAATTCTATTTATCAATTAATAGGAAATTTTCTCCTCTTTCAAACAGTATAGGATTTACATTAATGAAATACAAGATATTTTTAATGAATTAAATAAATCTTTTTGCAAGAGAAAGTATTCATTTTAAACTTGCATGATTATCTCATATGAAGGGATCGGTATATTGATGATACTTTAATAATATTCAACGATTCTATTAAAAAAATTTTTATATAGCAATAATTAGCGAAGTATTTCTAACGAATAGAGTTTTTAAACCGTATAGCTGAGCCGCCGCTGTCGATTCAGAAAATCATAAAGTCTAGTAGGCGTCGCCGCAGTGACGTATCCAGGATTTTTCGGTATGCTGAATCTCAATTTCCGGGCACGGGACCCAGATGAAACTCATAGAGGGTGATGTTGGATCCAAATAATGGAATTTTATCAAAAAAAATTT
>CAJNOP010000619.1:26920-41404 GCA_905250075.1 Rotaria sp. Silwood1 | reverse complement strand
AAATTTTTTTTGATAAAATTCCATTATTTGGATCCAACATCACCCTCCATGAGTTTCATCTGGGTCCCGTGCTCGGAAATCGAGATTCAGCATACTGAAAAATCCTGAATACGTCACGTCGCCGCTGTTTGACTTTTCAGCTTACACCATCTACTTTCGAACTGTTATAAATGACTCTTATATACGATTCGATGCACTGCCGATAGTTTTATAAAAACATACATATGATATCCTGATTTAAGATAAGTAATTAAATTTAGGAAGATTTTTTAATATGAAATCTGTGGGAGTATTTAGCATTAGATGTTTTATTTATCTTTTACCTAAGTTGTTTTGATAAATTTTTTTCATAATTAATTGTAGTTATTAAATCTTGACGTTGAAATGAAGTTAATAATTTTTGTTCATCATCTTCTTTAAAATGTCCTGAATTTGTTCGAATAATTTTTCCAAATATATTTTTTAATCCTTTAACACTTGATGATTTATTTTTATCTAAATTACTTGTTAAAGTTTTTTTATATATTGAATATTTTCGACTTGGTCCATCTGATACATAACCACTTTGATCATCTAAAAAAAAATAAAAATAAATTGTACTTCATGTTTTTTTTTCTTCTTATCTACATTTATAATTTGTTCGATTGTTTAATGTAAGTGTTCGTTTTTTAGTTGATATATCATGAATAGGAGTCTAAATTGAAGAGAATTTTTAAAAAAAAGAAATGTATTAGAATGATTAATTAACATACATTTGTAAATTCTCGAATTAACATTGGTTCCGCACTTGAAGCCTAATAAATGAATAAAATTTTTTGAAATTGAAATTTCAAAATTTTGCTTACACGATATAATGCGTCAAGTTTTAGTTTACTTAATGGATTTTGATATGAATTTGTAAATAAATCATGTTCATTATGAGATGATAAAGGTTTTTGAGATAACTAATCGAATATATTAGAGAGAACGAAAGAAGGTCTTTTCTTTTATTTTTATTATCAATTTATTTACTTTGGAATCCTTATCACTATTAAGAGATGGTAATGAATTTGAATCTGATATATCACCGTCTGCATCATAAGAACATTTTTGAATATTATGATTATTTACTAAATATATATATATTGAAAATATATCAAAATTTTTTATAAAATACCAGAATTATCAATTGTTTTTGTGTTAATTGATGGTATCTGTGTTATTGTAATTGGATGATATTTAGCTAATTGAGTTTGTAAATCTTCTATTTTTCTTTCCTATATTAATTAAATAATATATTATTAATAATAATTAATAATATAAAATACTTTTTCATCATTTGATTTTACAAGAGTTTCAATACGTTGTTTTAATCGTTCGATATCATTTTCTATGAAAAATAGATAAGAATTACCTATATCTATCAACAATGTCAAGATAATAAATATTAATGACAGATGAATACAAAAAAAAAAAAAAAAGTATTGTCTATTTATTCAATGATACCTGAAAAAGCTTGTCCGATAAAAAATTTTCAGATTCGATTCGACTTCCTTCACTTTGATAAGAGTTAAATAATTGAATTTAGCTTTGTATAATACTTCATTTTAATTTTCTTTTCGTTTTTTTTCTATAGTAAAATTAAACGATTTTCTTTTTTTTGTTTTTTTTCTTCTTAAGTCGAGGTAGAATATAAATTTCTATGGTAGTCGAAGTAAAGAAAGATCTCATATGTTAGGTTTCATTTTTTTGTTTGACAATTACTTTTGTATTTGATGAAATACAGAGTAAAAATTTCATAGGTATTCTTTTTTGTTTTTATATGTATTCAGTAACAATATGAAAATGATGTCACTGGCAAAAATTTGATTTACCTTATACTCAATCTGTAGAAAACATAAAAATTCAGCTGTTAACGTTATTAAAAGACAGATTCGTCCTAGAAATTAATGATATTTGTAATAAAGCCTATCATCAATATGTCCAAATGTATCATAATCAAATTAATAGCGCTGCTATCTGACATAATATATATATCATCAAAGAAAAAAAAGAATATTGATATATGAATTGTGTAATATATGATGTGCTATAAAGTAATTGTTCACAGCTTTATAAGTACTAGACTTTAGATGTTCTCGAGAAGTTATGAAATGTTGGACAAAAAAAAAAAAAAAATTTTTTTTTTTTCCTTCATCCTATATTATCATAATGACATCAGTTATATTCTATTTTAGTAATTTTAATTCCCTAAAGTCTTGATAATAACCCAATGGTCATTAACATGTCATTTCTTTGTAATAATAATGTTTCCTTCTAAAACCTTGAAAATAGATTTGTTAAACTCTCAATAAATGATAAGTTTCACATAATGATTTTCTTATACAACTATGATAGATAACTGAAATAAAGAACTATACAATCATGTGAAACAGTCTTTCTATTCTTCAATAATAAGATTCAGAAAAGATATGAATATGACTCGGTTCTACCTCAAAAATAATTTTATCACAAATGATATTATTAAACAGTATTTATTGTAAAATATATTCATATTCAAATTGTAAATCTTTTAATTTTTATAATGATTTTGATTTAAGGTGAATGAGTTCTACCTTTTGACAAGTACTGTTCTATATATAATTATCATTTGTAAAAGAAAAAAAAGGTTGCGGTTTTGTTTTGTGATACTTACCACGTCGATTAGAATGTTGTGATGAATATCTTGAAAGAAGTGCAGTAGTAGTCATATATGGATAAACAAAGAGACATTGTTCAACATCCATATAAGACGACATTGAATTTCTAGATAATAGTTTTTAGTCAGACAATCGATCAAGCAAAAGATAATTGTTTGATGAAATGTACGATCTCGTATATAGACATGATAAGATGAAGGATAGAAAGAGATGGAAGGAAAAGAAGATATCAATATATATAGAGAAAAAAGAGCAATAGAACGTAGTAGAACATCATCATTATGTATCTTCCCGTTGTTCGATTTATTCTCATAGGGGAACCTTTGACCTTGTTTTAAAGATATTGATCAAATAGAAGCAAACTCGTTGGCACGCCTTCTATGTATACAAAAAGAAGTATTACATCATAAAACATTTATTACCAGCAAATGTCGATAGATTTGTATGTTCATTGAATGATGATGCTGTTCGAGATGTTATTATCCATGGATTATTTTCATTAATTAAACGATTTTTATAAGTTATATTTTCTGCCTTGAAAAACAAAAAAAAAATTATTTTTCTAAAAATTACAAAAAAAAAAAACAAACTTGAAGTCGTCGAACTTTTTCTTCAAGTTCATAACGTTCTTTTTCTAATGTTTCTAGACGAATTTTAAAATGATTTATTTCATTTAAAAAATCAAGTGAATTAAGTAATGTTTCTTGTTGATCCTAAAAATACATAATATTCATTTTTTTTTTGTGTCAATATTTTATAAATATATATATATTATCTAGAATAATTATTTAATTAAAAATATCTAAACTAACCTTTGACGACATAAATATATTTATATTCTAATCTATACATAAAGATTGAGATTTGTTCTATTTAATGGCATACGTTCAAATATTTTGATTGTTTTATTCGTTTTTTTTTTTTTGTTGATAGAAACGAATTATTTTAATGAATTAAATATGGCTTATGATAAAAAATACGAAAGTACATAGACTAACGATCGAATCTGTTCTTTTCTTCCGTTCTTTTTTTTTTTTCGTTTTGTATGAATATTATTTTCGTATTTCATCTTTTTTTTTTTTTTTCTTTCTGACACCTTCATATGTCTATTTATATTATGTTGTCGACATTAATGATTTTATTCCCTAAGGATGTAATCTCGAACATGTATCAATATGTACGAATGTGTATGCAAAAAAGCGCTAACTCTTCTTTTTTTCTTTTTGTGGAGTAACTTTATATTAATACATACATAGTGATGATGATTTTTAGTTGTATAATTCATTGTTGAATTTTGTTGTTGTAAGTGTTTAGATTGATTCATTATATTATGTTCATTTTTTAATTGTTGAATTAAGAATTGTATTGGAGAATTTTGTTCATTTTCTAATCGATGAATTTTATTTGTGAAATATTTTGAATTCTAAAAAAAAAAAAAAAAAATAATTATCATATTAAAATGATCTACTATTATAGATTTCATTTAATAATAAATTCCATATGAGATTTCATTCTTGGATCTGTTAATAATAAATCTCTGGAAAACAAAAGAAAAAATCAATCGATCTTATCCAGAATTTTTCCCTTGAAATATGTTAATGATGATGATCATCATCTATCTCCTAAGCTATCATTAGTAGTTAATGATCTTGAGATATACATTATCCTATCCATATATTTTTATATCTTACTTGAACAAATCAATGCAGAGAATATCATAATATGGTAAAGGAATAAAAATCAATAAGACAAATATTGATATATATATAGTTACTTATAACCAAAAATATATACATAGAACATATATATTAGAAAAATTGTTGTTTTGAATATAAAAAATAATTGACATAAAATTAAACTACTTAGACGAAGAGTAAATTCTTGTGTTTTTTTTTCTCTAAATGATATATTTAGTGTTTTTGCTTTTGTTCTCTTATCTTATTATGAATATACATGATGGATTGGTTTTTTTGTACATCCTGTCTTCTATGACATCTTAATTTAGTCCAAACAAAAGATAATATTTTTCTTCATAAATAGAATAATATTATCTATTAGATTTGTTTTGTTTTTTCTTTATTATTTCAAAATAGATAATAATAGCTTTATTAATATTCTATATATTCTCACCATTAATATTTGTTTTGAAGTAAATGAATCATTATATGAAATATGTTCATTTGTATTATAATTATATTTAATTAAATTAATATTCAACATTGATAATATTGATATTCGATTATTTTTTTTTTTTTTTCTAAAAAAATTTTATTCCTATTATGACAAAAAAAAAGATTAATAGTAATTTGAAATTGATCAATTTTTAACTCTATACAAGTTATATCAATAGTATATGATTGATCACCATGATTCTATTACTTCAATGTCATAGAAAAAAAAAAAGAAAAAAACGAGATTGATTCTTTTACGTTCTTATTCATCATTTACCTGTCTCTTACGATTACGATTGATCTTAGATGCATTTGATTAGAAGTATAATTTTATATTTTAAATCTGATCGACTCTTTCTGTCAGTTAAATAGACAGAAAAAAAAAGAAGTGATATGGCTTCTTATTATATTATATCAAGATCAATGTCATCCTTTTACTTTTTTATAAATGTCTACTAAACTGACTTCTGTTAATTTTTTTTTCACATCACTCGAAAAAAAAAACTCCTTTTTTTTTTTCTTTTATAGACATATATGTATACGATTTCTATGTTAATTTCTCTTTGAATTTTTATATATACCATCGATAGTAAATATTGTGTACAGATGGACGTTTAAGTTCAATATTACATCATCGAATACTATCTATACTTTATAGGTTCGCTTAAAATGTGTTTATCTTATATTGATAACATTATGATTCTCTTTTTTTCTTTCATTGTCAGATGAATGACAGCAGCAGACATTTTTATTTTTTTTATTCTGCACAACAAATGAATAAACGCTCGGATATGTAGGCGAAAAAAAAAAGTTTTAAATTTTAAAAAAAAAAAAAAAAAAAAAAAAAGTGGGAGGGAATAATAAAAGATGTATTTTTTTTTGTTGAATTGAACGACTAATTCTCTTGATTAGTCAGAAATCGATAAGGAACAAAGAAGAATGATAATTACACATATACACGAACATCTGAGATTATAGCCAAAAGATAATAAAAATAAACAAATATGTTAAGGTATTGATGATGCTGTTGAATCAATTGTTGTTTTACTTAAACTATCAGATTTAGTTCGTGTTAAATCAGTATTGGAAGCTAATTTTGTTTGATCAGACCAGAATTTTTCCACCTTAATATAAAAAAACAAAATATTAAAGTTTTCGTTTAATAATTTATTTTACCAATTTCATAATATGTGTTTTAGTATCATTATCACCTTTTGTTGTTATTTTATTAGCAATTGTTATATTCGTTTGTATTGGAGTATCAATTGAAACATTTTCTACACGATATGGTTCAACAATTCGTACTGTATTATTAATAAGAATATCATTATTTGACCAACGAATTACTTGATTCATTCTATAATAATATAAAAGAAAAATTAATATTTAAAAAAAAAATGATTATTTTAAAATTTTACGTTTTTTTTATAAGTCGAAAAAGTGCTTGACCATTTGCACTTGCTTTTATATTAATAAATGATGCTTCTTTTTTCTTTTCAGCTTCATTTTCCATTTGACGTTTTTTTAACTATTTAAAGATCTTTTTTTTTTTTTTTGTTTTTTTTTTTTTTTGAAAATATTTACTTTACTAATATCAATAGGATAAAGTGGTTCAAGTGTATCATCTTTTGGTTCTTGTTCAATAATATATTCTCGACAATGATTGAGATTAATAACAGCTACAGATGTTGAACCTGGTTTTGTACCTTTTATATCTAAGAATTCAAAAAAAACTATCAATAATTGATTTCATCAATTTTTTTTGTTTTTGTAACTTACGTAATGTAACTAAATTAGATGGAGGATCATATGCCACAACTTTACCAATACGAATATCATCTAATACTGTTATAACTCGTAAAGTACTATTGATACGTATATTAGTTGATGGTGGTGGTGATGGTATTGGACTTGATTGATTGCTATTATTGTCTTGTTTTATAACATTATTTGTACTATTTTGTAAATTATCATGATGATCCATTGGATGCATCATTTAGAAAATAAATTAAACTAAAATAAGAAATTTTATTTTTTTTTTATAGAAAAATTTGTTTTAAATTTAATTAAGAATATAGATAATTTACAAAAAAAAAAAGAAAGATTTTTGAAAATCTTAAAATAAAACAAAAGTTTATAATTAAATTAAATCTTACTGAGTATATATTGAATTAATAAGTAAAATATATTAAATTCGATAAAAAAAAATTTTATTTTGTATTTCTTCACATATCAACTAAATAAAATCAATAGATTTTAAGCAAATATTAATATATAAGAAATATTCGAATTCTTTTTTTTTTTTTATTTTATTTGAAAATTATATAAATGATAAAATATTCATTGATTGGATAATGAAATACAAAACAAATGTGATAATACATTTAGTAAATAGAATTGTAGATAAGCTTCAATACGATGAAAATAACAACAACAACAAAAAAAAAAGAGATGTGAATATAGATAATTCGATATAGAGAATGATGAAGAACCAAACAAATGACAAATCGTCTGTAAGTCAATAGATGTCGCTATTCTCTTATTATTGAAATGTTTCGTCAGCATTTAATGGACAAAAAATTGTACAAATATATTTAACGATGAAAAAATGTCTTGATCTTCATCTCATAAAATAAACATACACTCAAAAACAAACCGAACACAGTCAAATATACCAAAAGAAAAATCAAATAGGCATTTTTTTTAAATTTATAAATATAATACGATGCAAAAAAATTTTAAAAAAGAGACACCAGTGGTGGGACCATTGGGCAATTGCCCATGGATTTATTGAGCTATACAGTGCTTGAACAGTTATTGCCCATCAGTGGCGTACGCAGGGGAGGGGCCGAGGGGGCCCGCCCCCCCCCCCCCTTGAGACGAAAAAGTCCTCGAGGGGGGTACAGGAAAAAATATTTTCACGTGATAAAAAGTTTTTTGTGCCATGGCCGGCCCCTCCTACGAAATTGGGCCCCACTTGAAAAATTTCTGCGTACGCCACTGTTGCCCATATATATTTTTGAAATCATAACGGTTGCCCTTAGCTGCCGGTAACTCAAAATAGTTCGGCTGATGAATTGCCCATGACTCAAAAATTTCTGGTTACGCCACTGAGAGACACCTTGTGACTGTGATGTCGCATGTATGCATATTCACTATTTATTGTTAACCTCTATTCTCTTTCATCTCTTTGATTCTTTTATTTGCTCGTTTTTCATATATATATATATCATCTATATCGTATATGTATTCAGAATTGTTTCTTTGATTACATAATAAAGTTGTCCACGTATAACAAGGACATACGTGAAATCGTATATATATATCTAGGACAGAAAGAAACCGTAACACACCTTTATAACAAATTCGCACTTTTTGTGAAATTTAGAAAAACTACAGAAAATATTGATTTCTCTATCTCTTGAATAACTCTTTAATTCTATCAGCTGATAACAAAATTTTCTTGTTAGAACATATTTATGAAACATATATAATGATCGATATTTTTTGTCGTTCTGTTTTCAGCACTGTTCTATTGAAGAGAAAAAAGGAACTAACATTTTGTACCATTATGTTTGCATCGTATGATAATAATTCGAAAGAAAAGAATACAGACACAACTTATTAATTATTGTGAGTTACTAGATTCAAAAGTATTGAACAAAAAATTCTTTCATTATTTTGAGTATTAGCGTATATCGAATCTAAAAGAGTAAAATACTCGTTGTTACTATAAGAGATTTCAAAAGTTTAAATCGAAAAATTTAATGTGTCTGTTTCAATTTAAAATCAAATGAATTTGGTTTCGTTTTGAATACTAACGATTCATTATATTATATAGTTTGTAGGAAATTGCAACTAAAAACATTATTTCATCTGAATATATAATATCAGACTAACTATTAAATCTGATGACAACCAAAATATGACCCCTGAATTCTTAATTATCAAAAAACTATCAATAGTGCTGAAGTAGATACTGATCTTTCATATATATATATTCTGAAAACAAAGAAATATAAAAAAATTTTTCATATATCATAGGAAAAACAAAAGTTCCTTTTTTTCTCTCTTGTTATATGTCCAACATGTAGCAAATACAAAAAAATTATTCCTGAAATTCGTGAGTAAGTTTGCATAGGAATATTAACAGATAAGAAACTGAAAATGTCTATAGGAAATAATCTCTTGATTTTATTCTCTGCGTATCTTAATTATTTCGTCAATGCTCATTTTCAATAGTTCCAAATAATTCTTTATTATCATCATCACTCATACGAATTCTTATCGCCGGTAGATTCGACACAAAATTTAGTTGAACTACATCAAACAGTTCATATCATTGAGACTTTTCTTTTATCTTTTGATAATTTAGTTAAAACAGAATATAACTGATGTAGTATATTGCTAATTGATACATTTCATCAAAGTTTAATTCAATATTGTAATATTTATTGGTAGATGTAGACCAATTTAGATATTATTATTTATTATAAAAGAATTTTGTAAACTTAATGAACTAGTATACAATAAATTTTAAATAAAGAAGATTTTAATCGAATTAATTAGAACATGATTGATAAATTAGAATGACCAAAAAGATAGATTGGATAATTTGTATTTTTCAAATTCATTATTATTTATTATAATAATTATTTTATCTAGAATAATTAAAGATCATGCACATGTTGAAAGTATCAATTTCAAATACATTTACAGAATCTACAGTTAGCTATCATTTTTCTGATAAAACCATAGAAACAATATCATATGATTTTATCATTGAAAATATAAGTCAGTATGATATCCTAGTTAGGATGAAGAGAATCTTTTTTTTTTCTTCAACGAATTTGAAAATGCGATGGAATAAGACGAATTATTTCTAGAGGAGGAGTCTAGAGAGGGACAGGATATGGGTATCAGCAAAGAATACAGCAACTCACGCCCATCCTAAGATGACGGATAACGAGGTTTTTTTTTCCTAAAATCAATTCAGCAGTGTTATTTAATAATATTGTAATGATTTATTTCCCAACCTCTAGTGATCGATTCTTTGAGCCAGACATTTGTACTCCTTCACGGGATCAACAAAAATTTGGTCATTCTAATATGAATATATCGGTGTGACTCGAAAAATCTTAGGAGAAAAATGGCCTTATCCAGTTTCATAGTTTAGAATGCTTAATGCTCGAGTACGGCTAAAATCGTACTCAAGTATTTTGTCTAACTTTGCGTCTAATCAATAGAAATGTTGGTAAAATACTGAAAAATACATTATGTCTCAGAAACCTATTGAATATTTTGAAAAAAAGACGTTTTATTTTTGCTTTTTGTAAAAGCTTTAAATATAAAAAAATTGATACTGACTAATTCTATGAGTAAAGTAATAACCAAATTTAAGTTTTTTAGTTCTTCATAATTGAATATCGATCATCTTATTTAGTACTGTTTCGAACAGGTTTGTCAATGATCACTGAAGTTCTCAGTGTCTCGTCACGACTTCTAGAATATTCTATCTAAAAACAAATGAATCATGATTATATTTTAAATATGAAATCTCTTTCAGTCAATGTTTTCTTCTAATTACTTCAAATTCTTGGTACTGAATTTGATACAGTTTTTACTTTATCAGATGAATACTTCTTTCTCTTCAACTAATTATGTCAAATGTTTGGTCATTTAAAAATATACGAACAATTATTAAAATAAGAGAAGAAAAAGAAAACATAATTCAATTAAAAATTTATAGGATTTTTCATAAAGAAAATTATCTTACACTAAATCATCAAAGAATTTAAGTGTAATATTGATAAGGAAGATAATATTGAAATTAATTATTCTGTTTTTTTTTAAACATGATTTATATTGTTGAGAAGCCATTTTAAATGTAAGTTTTTTGAAGTAAAGTATCATAATGTTTTGATATCTGTTATTAGAAAAATTAATACAATCTAATTATATGATAACAAAAAATACAGAATAATTAATATTGTTTGACTTTTACAATCTGTTAATTATAATATAAATGAATATGATAAAAATAAATGGAGAAACTATGTATCATTATTAAATTGATTATGACTAACTCAATTTTCTTTTTCATTGATATCGAAATCAAATCTTTGATTCTTTTCAGTTTTCAAAATTGAATATTACCTTTTTTTTGTTTATACAGTTTAGAAATATCGACAAAAAACTCTTATGTAAACAGTCTATTACATTCAGATGAACACAATTTTTTGATATTCTAAGGAATGTAAGAAAAATTAATAACAACACTTTCTCTTTCAATCAAGAAAATCTTTCAAAGTAAAGAATATCTATTCAGAAAAAAACTATGCAATAATTTGTTGTTAGTTAGAGAAAAAAATCTTATCTAATAGGTTTTCATATAAATATAAGAAGTCTTTTCAGTTCAGTAGTGGGTGTGGGTGAAGAGAAGTGAAGAACTACATCTACATCCAACCACATCCATTTATGTTGTCCTTAATGCTTAAATATTATAATTTCTCCGCATATTATCATGTAAGCACTACCAAGTGTGAAGTTGATGACCATAAAAAAAAAGAACATGATAATCTTTTTTCGTTATGTTTTGTGAGCACATTTATTGAACTGAAAAGATAAATATAAGAATAAAAGCATTTGAATACCCAGAGAGCGAATTTCGAATACGAAAACTGCTTAAGACAGTATGGGGTTGAGATTCAACCAGTCACTATTCATAATTCAGAAGTAAATATTTATTAACTGCCACTTCCTTGACCCCGATATCGTTGAGCACACCAAAGTGTAATGACAAGAGTCAATATGAATGGAATATCTCTCTCGTGAACCCGTTCGTCAATGTCAACCGTATAGCGTTCGGCAAATGCCGGACATTTTCGTTTTATTGCAGCAATTTGTATATCATCTTTGCTTAATGTATACTCGCTAGAGGTCATACCTCCGTTTCGTTTCATCGAATAATCACCATAGGCCGATTGTATTTCTAGTGTATGTTTTAGTGGAAAGCCAACTTGTTTTACACTAGCCAATTTGCTGTCTTCATTGTCATCATTGCTAGTGGCATTGTATATGTGAAATGTAAGATGGATATGTTTCAATTGTTGTCGAATTTTGAATAATTCAGTACCATGACTATCCATCACTGTGAGCTTGTCACCAAGAGCAAAAAAAGTCGATTTAACAGTATACAAACAATTATCATCTTCATCCATAATAGAGAATTTCTGATCGAGAGAAGTGGGATGTTCTTCAATTTGAAAACGACGTATTCCTGCTGAAGTCATTTTGTTGTTGTGATTACTTGTATGTCATTTCATATATATGCACCTATAGAGAGGAAGCAATATTGCCTTCAAGAGAAGAATGATGATGACGACGTGACGAGGCGTCGAAGAATCACAACACGCTAGTGACGTGCGCGTGGCTGAGAGAAAAGGACGACTTTTACGTCAGCGAAGGAAAGAAAGAACAAAAATGATGTATGACGTCAACATCATGCCGCAATCATCATTCATGAAGCGAAAGGAGAAATAGGATAGTGTTATTCTTCGTTCTTTCTTCGTTCTTTCTTCTATGTAAAAATGGTAACTAGAAAAATGGGTTGTATCGCATTTGCGCCTACGACATTACACGCATGGCTCTAACGCGCAAAACCATTTTTTCTACTTTGTTTCTTTATTACGGTTATAGTTCTTACAAACTCCATGACTAGTTATTTGTGCAAAAATGTTTGCGAAAAAAACAATTGCACACAGATGAAGAATAGAATATAGATAAATAACATTTTATAAAGAAATAAATAAAAGAGCACCAGTAAAGAACAGTTTATAGGTGACAAGTGGTTAAGCAAATATTCAAAAATTAAACATTGATCTAACCATTTTAAAGTAGTCGTCACGTGAGACTTTATGAAAATCTTGTACCATATTTTTTATTCGCTCGTCTAGTTTGTCATATTTTTTTCGTTTACATGGGTCGTTCAAAAAGTATCCGGACTGATTTTATTTAATAATAATAGGAAGCGCTGCTGTCTTTGTTTTATTGTTTGTGTGTAGTTCATGGACTCCTCTATCCATGGACATGATAAGCTCTGTTGAACTACACATATATATGAAAATATAGAAACACATTTGAGACCACTATGTATACACTGACAAAAATTAAAAATCTAAGCAAAGTTTGAGGTTTTTTAAGGCGAGTTTCCATCCAACATTTATGAATGTATGGTGACAGTTTACAGTGGTAATGCTCTATTCACATACTACAATATTTGAATGGGCTGGTCGTTTCAAAGGCGAATAAATAACTATCAATAGTAGTGTTAGATGTGGTCGATACATCATTAACATTATATAGGAGAATGTGCTTTTTTCTTGAACTGACTTTGGTCATATATAATCGATCAAATACAATGTTGTATACTGTACATTTGATATGTGAACGATGTCCACTATTTACTCATAGGCGCTTTGACCCTCTTCGATCACTACGGTTCTACAAATTTTAATGGTTATGCTATTTACATTTAGATTACAATACATTTGTGGTAATCTATCTTTAAAACAACGATCCTATTCAGAAGCTGCAATAAGCAATAGCTAGTCGATCGTTATAATCTGCCACTATACTTTCATAAATATTAAATGAGTAATAGTCTTACAAAACAAGACATTTAGCATTGAGTGATACTCGAAATTTTGTTTTTTTCTGTCAGTGTATAAATAGTGGTCTCAAATGTATTTCTATATTCTTATATCTACGTTTCATTCAACAGAGCTTATCATGTCTATGTATAGAGGACTCTATGAACTACATACAGACAATAAAACAAAGATACCAGCGCTTCCTATCATTGTTAAATAAAATCAGTCCAGATACTTTTTGAACGTCCTACGAATTTTGTGTTTGTGTACCAGCAAGAACTTGATTCCAAATTATAGTTGTATTGTATCTTCTCTTTTGATGTCTTTCATGGGTGTAGGTGTGGATTTGGGTCATCTCTTCATCACCTACATCAACACACACCACATCCACACGCACACGCACTTCACGCCCATACCCTCCGGATTGAATCCTATTTCCAACTCTGCCAGGATCTTTGAATTTCATGACTTATACACTTCTTTCCGGATTTAGTCGTGTCCTCGGGAAAAAAGACCGAATTCTTGTAGGATACTGATTGAATCCGTTAAGGATCTGGAACGGAAACATCTAGAGTTTTCTCTAAAGTTGCAATGAATCAAGAGATTATTTATGAATTTATAATGTTTTTCTATGAACGCCATGTGTATGGATGGTTCATTTGTCTATCGCACATTTTGAGTGCTCAGATCATGGCTGACAATATTCACTCTAGCTGCAGTGTGATGAAGGTGTGTTTGTTTCGCTGTTGGTTGTGCGAGTCATTTTTGACATAAGACTAAAAATTGATTTTCATTATCAATCAACGGTAAAAATGCTGAGGATAATGACATAGAATCAACAAAAAATCGTCGGAATTGTTCAATGATACAGTTTAGTGAATAACTAAATCAATCGATAAATGATCATTAAGTTCATACAGCTGCATGTAGGTGTGGGTGTTATTATATCTGTTTGTTTTATACACACCTCACACCCACACTACC
>CAJNOP010000619.1:3483-26910 GCA_905250075.1 Rotaria sp. Silwood1 | reverse complement strand
TGTTATTATATCTGTTTGTTTTATACACACCTCACACCCACACTACCCAAACCCACACCCTCAATTCATGCTTATTTTCAACATAAGTCATAAAATTTAGCTTCCTATTTTGTGTTTCACAAAATGCAATGTTTTCTAACTCTCATCTCCGTAGTGGTGAATGTATTTGTAATCACAGTATTTCTTCATGTGACCATAGTAAATATAGTAGATGTGAGTGTGGGATGTGGTTGCCGATAACACTCAAACATTCACATTCATACACTCACAACCATAGTCGCAGAAAGAGACAAGTACTTGCACGGTATAAAGATGAAAAAGACGTAAAAAATGACTTTGAGTAAGACCTTATGGAAAAGGTGAGTCCTCACTTAAAAAGTATGCTAATTTTTTCGAGATATTTTACAAAACTTAGAACACAAAGGCAATCAGTTTTCTACTGTTTAGAAAGTCCTTCTATCTCATTACACAAGGAAAAAGATCATGCTAATTGAAATATGAGTAGACACTATTTCTGACTCTAAGTAATCTAGCAAAGTGAATAAAACTTTGACTGTCTGTCCATAGTAGAACTCAAGAAGCTATCATGAGACTAATCTAGTTTTATATTGGCTTCATTTATATGGACTATTGAAAACTCTTTTACATAGAAATAAACCATTCAAAACAGTTCAATTGAGTTTATAAGAGCTACTCGAAGACATCAATTCTTCTGAAGAGAATTTTCAATAATTCTGTTGATTAAATCAGTCGTATATGATATCTTGATGCATTTCAATGCCTCATTTATATAATTTGAAATAGTAAAATTGATATGCATAGGCAAAAATTTCAAAAAAACTCAATACTCTTTGTAACAGATATTCTGAACAGTAATGCATTGTTTCTTTCGACTTTGGGAAATATTTTTGAACTCAAGTCATGTGAATCAGCTTCAAAAGAGGTTATACTGTAGTATTAGACTGCACATTCAGTATCATAGAGTAAAACATATCTTTTAAACAGTTGTTTCTAACTTTCTGTAATCTTTGGTCCCTAATTAGTGTTACTTAGGTAAAAAGAGACGTTAATGCACATATTTACTGTGATAAACCTTATCTAAAGGCCTGACTATTTCCTAGTACTACGTGCTCTACCGTGTCCTATCCAACAATGAAAATAGCAGATCTCTATCACATTCCTTGCAAAAGTTATAAGCATTCTTCAAAGCGACTTTTTTTCGAAATGGGTAATAGCATGATTCATATATTGAGAAAAGAACAAATAGATTCTTATTTCAGTGTCATCTCCATATTGGTGTTCTTCAATTCGTATTTCTGAAACCAGTACGATTTCCTTTGCTCCATTCCACATAGATTGATTTCTCGATCTTATTATTGATGTTCTTTTCTAGAAAAGATATCGTTGGAAATGTTTGTTGCATTCTAATGAGAAAATCAGACATTATGTAGATGAAGAAAAGGAAGAGGAATCAAGCTGATCTTTAATCACTAATGCAGCTCGTCGACCACTTTGAACAGCACTATGAACACACCCATGCATCCACTTATTTGTATTATCACTAAAATGAGCATGTTCACCAGCCCAATGTACTCGACCATCAGCTGTTGCTCGAGTTAACATTTCTACTGTTTTTTTATTTGCATGTACGGCATAGTTTGAGTAAGAACCAAAGGCAAATGGATCTTGAGACCATCTTGTAAACTTAGTTTTGATAGGATCAGGTATTTGCGATTGAGGAAAGATTTGTCGAAGAAAGATCATTACTTGATCAAGTATTCCAGCATCTGTAAGATATTCCAGTTCATAAGCATAAATACCAGTGATTAGAAGAATAAGAATATTAGCCGGTGAAGGTAGACATACTGTGTAAAGAAAGCGACCCCGTTGTTCAGTGCATGTACGTAATATAATTTTCTTCTTAGCATTCCAGAATTGCTCAGGAAATTGCAGAATGAGTTTATTCATGAGACCGAAACCCATTTGAGCAATAGCTTGACGTTTCCATTCAGGCAAGGGTGGTTCGAATACGATTGTCTCTCGTTTTAAACAACCTAAAGGTACGGTTACAATAATACGTCGACAAAAAATCGGAGAATCGATAGTTGACGTGTAGATCGCGATTCGATCTGAGTTACGCGTATCAATACGTGTTACGAGAGTATTCAAACGAATTGATAACTCGTACTGATCTACGATACGTTCAAGTATGGTTCCGTAGCCGAACGAAACGAATCTCTCATGTATTGTACTCTCATCAATAGTTTCCCATTGTTTGGCAGAGAGAGCAGGAAAACATGATGCTTCATGCACTTCGAAAACAGCAAGAAAGCTATCTATAATGCGCTTAATTTGTCCGCTAGATTCGACTATTCGATCATAGTAATATCTAACGACATCTTCGACACTTCTGTCCTCTTGTTCATCATTTTCAGACGCAAATTTTTCTAAGTGTTGGAATAATTGTGCACATACAACTTTTGCTTGTTGTTCTACTTCAGTTGAAAGACATTGACCATCGTAATCAAGACTAAGTATTTCATCGTCATCGTCGTCGTAACTAGAATTATTCTGTTCATCAACCTTATATTTTTGATAATATGAATACATGGGATTGTTTGGTTCATACTCATGAATCCAACTAGCACCAAGGTCGACGGGAATCGGCGAAAATGTTTCTCGGTCTGTATATACTCGACCACCGATTCGATCTCGCGCCTCAAGTACAACAACGGATAGAGACGTTTTTTTTAGTTCGATCGCTGCTCCAATACCAGCTGCACCGGCTCCAACAATGATGACATCAACATCGACACTCATTTTTTTTTTATTTCAATTAAATGTACGCGTCTGTCTGTGTGCCAATATGCATTTTATCTTATGTGAGGTCTTTTCTTTCTCAGTGTGTTGCTATACAATTAATGATGCGTAATGTTCATAATCGTGTTACTCTTACGTTCATCTATGCATGATTGAACCTTCTACTCATTCTATATAGTCACTTACTCGTATATTATATGTATTGTTCTCACCTATCTATTCTTACACTATGTTCTTACTCTATTGTTCTTCTATATATGTTCTCTCCTTGGCTTCATCACTTGTTCATTCTTACATTATTCTCTCCTTGGCCTCATCTTCTTTCTTTGCGTCATCGCTTATTCTACTCATGTATATAAACGTGTGCTTTATATGTAAACGAGGCGATTGTATGATATGAAGGAATAAACTAAAGTGTAATACCATCAACACTAATAACCCTTCTATCATTAATCGTCACATGACGATAATATGATATGAAGAAATGGAAGATAAAGTGTATCTTCATCTACACTACCTTCTCTTCTATCATTATTTTTCGTCAGTCTGCATGCAGAAAACATACTGATATTATTGATTAGTTCTGTCTTAATCTTAAGTCAATAATGAAAGAAAAAAAACCAGGCTTTTCTAACGGTGTCAAGAATATGAAACAAGAGAACGTGTTGATGATCCATTGGTAGAAAGAAACACAACTATCGCCACTGTAGACAAAGAATTCAGCAGAATCATAATACATGTTTACTACTTATATGAAGAAAATTCCTTGGTTTTTGAAGTTTCATTCATGTTTTACTAGATAGTATCTCCTAATGCACTTACATTGTATTCGACAATAAACAGCCAATACAGAAACAAACTAGTATATGGAAATATGAAGTGTTTGAAAAGTCATTTTAAGAGATGCAAGAATGCTCTGGTAGAGTGTTCAACTCATGGATATCGCTCTGTCGTTAATATCGATTACAGTGACTCACATAACTGAGTACTAGGTTGTCAGTTTCATACTCTAACAATCATTTGTATTGGATGATCTTTAATTTTTACTAGTTTTTGTAAAGTGTACATCGTTGTCGATGTAACGTCAACTTCACTTTGAAAAATTTGACGTTCTTTGGTTGATGAAGACGATTCCAATGGATGATTTCGACTACATCACGTTTGAGATTGATCATTTAGAATTAGTCTTCAAGAGAGCATATTCAAATAGCATATCGGTCTTCTCTTCTATGTATTTGGGTATGAACCATAGTTCCTAGTTATTCAACATTTCATTTTAGACAAGCCTGGCATATTCTCGTCTGTCTTTAACGCACTTAACGAAACATCTTTGAATTGTCTGCTCTGTCTGGAGATCATTTGTAACTTACGTTTTTTTTTATTATATATTTTTCAAATTAACCCAAAGAATTGATATCCAGAACAAAAACTAGTACAAGTCAAAAACAGGAAATACGGAATACCATTGAGCTCAGAGGTATATTTGACTAAGTCAAGTAACTAAAAGTTATCTCAGGTTTATGATGAAGATCATACCTATAAGAATGCTAAAGTGTCTTTAGTCATACAACCGATTGAGAATTCAACACTAGATGGTATTATGAATACACGATTTTGAATAAACAGACATTCTTCATTCTAATTTTTACTCACATCCTAAAGTAGGAAGTGCATTTTTTCTCCTTGCTTTAAAGTCAACGAAGGACGAAATTTGACTCGTGTCCTACCAAAGAAACAGTAATCGTCACGTAAGTTTATTTTTCATGATGCTTTTTTCTTATAAGTCTTTTTTTTATTCTACACATGGCCAACACAAGAGACCAAGGATAAATGCACAACATGTATGTAGTCACAGAGTTTCTCATTCAGTTATTGATGCCATCTGATAAATAATACTAAAAATATAGTCTCTGCCTTAATAGTCAATATTTCGATGGAGAAACAAGATACTTTCTGCAACAATGAATAAAAAAGATGTTCCAATTCGAATTTATCTTCTTTTTCAGCAATTGCGTCTTGAGCTCTTTTGTGGTATGATTATGCCACAACTATTGATCCTACTTGATTGTTTCCTAGAAGTAGTACCCAATGTCGAATATTTCTATCTTATCTTGACTGGTCAAGACGAGTACCTTAAATTACTTGATTTTGAATGAATAATCAAGACTATGTATATGCGATTGCTTCGTCTTCCAAGAACTGAATTTGACATAAAAAACCTTTTCAACTTCGATTCAATGTTTTCAAAACTGAGCCTTATTTTTTTCTCAATACTCGAAATGCTAAATCTCAATAAACAGTGAACAGTTCTTTTTTATCTGTTTCTCTCTTGGAATGAAATTCAAGAATTTTATCTATTATATTAGTTCCTCCGTCATTTTCATATATTTGGTAGAACAAAAAGCTTATCATGTGCATTATGCATCAAATGAATCCAGCGAAATGGAATGTGCATTTTTCTATTTCAAAGGACTATATGTAATTATATATTTAAGTATCACAAATTCAGCACCGGAACCAAGTACATTCTGAGCTGATCTTGGAAAGTTATATTTTAACAAATAAAATTGGTCTTTAGAATTGATTTCTGTTTCTTCAGTAGCAATTGAGCAATACTTATTTGAAATATATTACAATATAACGAGATTGCTAACAAAATAAACGCTGAAAATTCCAAAACAAGAAAGCAAAACTTATATATGAAAATGGTGAGAACTTTTCATTCTGTTCAATGCGTATATTCTTTATAACACTTCATCATCATCGTGACTATCAATTATATCTTCAAAATAATGATGATGTGAGTGTAGTTGTACGTGCGCGTGATGAGTTGGTCCACACATAAATCCAGCCACGCCGATGGTCATTCTGAGTTCCACTAACTCGAAGCTATCAAATATGTTATTATCACAAAAATGGACTTTATTCACATTTCAACAATGAAAGATAGAAAAAGATAATTTAAGAGTTATGTGATGTTGATATACATTTTATCAATGTCCAAGAAACTACGAAATGTAATATCTTGGTTAAGAACATGTTGCAAAATCGAGTTCTGTTCAAGGTATTCATAACTTGTTAATATCTATATAATGCTTAAAATTGATTAATAAATGAATGAACGTTCCTCCTTCAATATTTTTGTCATTAAAAGCTAGATTTCACTATAATTTATTAAAGTATTATACAAATGGAAGTTTCATGATACAAAAAAAAAAGAGCACATGATTAAGTCATAAGATCATCGAAAAGATTAAAAAATTTTCCTCCTATATTTTGTTTAAGTTGCTCAACTCTATCAAGGAAATAAGATAAATAATTTCGTATCAAGCAACATTTACTTTGATTGTTACTTCATTTACACTTTGCTTCCTAACAATCAGTCTCTTTGAAATAAATATGATAGCTAGCCATTATAAGAGTGTGGTTGTAGGAATGAATCATAACAGATGCTTTTCATACCACACACAGATCCAGCTTTTTCGTATTTTCCGATTTTGAAAATGAAAATTTCGATCTTTAATTTCTTTTTATCTTTCAATTCTACTCCCCTCACACCGCGAAAAGTTTGAAGAATGCATATAAAAGAAGACTCAGAGTATTTTATTTTACAAAGAAATATATTACATGAGAAATGTTATTTAAACGTAGTACTAGCATATTAATAGTATTAGTTATTGAAAATGAATCAATGAAGTTTTCTTCGATATTCGTAAGTAAAATGAAAAAGTCTTTAGTGTCACTATTCTTTATAATGCGAAAAATTTCTTTTTAAAATCAAAATATTGTAGTTTCAGATTAAAAGTAAGTGACATCAGGTATTGGCTTTCGATATTTTCTAATAGTTATATACCAAATTTGAACCAAATGACACGACATAAATACAACCAATATTAAAACAATAATCCCAGCCTAAGAAAAAAAATAGCAAGAAGAAGATCGAATCAGTATAATTGACAAATTTCTCACTTTCCAAGATTGAGATACATCAGTTGTTAATTGAACTAATCCATATTGAATACAAGTGATCGCTCCTGCTGATGTCCACATAATGCCAGTCAATCTACCAATATATTCCGATGGAAAACTAATCATAACAGAAAAGAAAAAAATATTGTTAAATTTTATCGAATATAATTAAAAATTTTCTCTAATAAACTCACAAAGTACCAACAACTGCTTGTGAACCAGCTACAATAGCTGATCGTCCAATATAGTTAAAAACTAATGCAGGAACAACAACAGTAGTCTTGACAAACATACAAATAATACATAGTATTATATTTAAAATCCATGAACATGTTTGAGCAATTGAAGTATTCAATATTT
Organism: Rotaria sp. Silwood1; assembly: GCA_905250075.1. Lineage (NCBI taxonomy): Eukaryota > Metazoa > Rotifera > Eurotatoria > Philodinida > Philodinidae > Rotaria > Rotaria sp. Silwood1. The sequence continues at coordinate 19,761 of CAJNOP010000619.1, read as the reverse complement.
TTTGTTTTGAACCTAAATATAAATTTAATAACATTTATTCATAAATTTTTAATACATACTTTTATCTGCTCGAAATGTAAGAAGAAAACCAACAAGTGGACAAAGAAAAATTTGAGATAATGATGTCATATTGAATGCAAATGTATATTGATCACCTACAATCAAATTTATTTTAATTAGACATTTTTTTTTTTTGTATTTTGTTTTTGATAATAGTATTTAAAAGGTCGCAATATTATAACGATTTAGTAAGTATGTTACTTCACTAAATCGGTAAAAATAAGTCTTAAGATAATTCGATATGTAGAATTATATTCTTATGTTTTAAACAGCATGAATATTATGACATTGTTTAAAAGAGAAACGACAGGATGTTGTTGTTTTGAGCTGTCTAGAGTAATCCTCTCGTTTTTTTTATTTTCACATTCATCAAGCTTAACATGATAAAATTTTTAGGTCAAGTCAATCGACCTGTTTCTAGATAAATCAATTTTGACTATTTTTCAATTATATATAAACGAAAAATAATCTAAAAGAAACATCCTTAGCATCTAACAATATTTTATTGTATCTTGACATATTCAAGTTCATCGATGTAAAAAAACTTGAACGATCATTTTGTCTTACGAAAGATCAAGCGCATTGAATGAAAGTATATAACTGCTTAGAATTTTCATTTACTTTTTGTTTTATCATTATGATTAATGTAATAAACCCATGGATACCAAGTAACCGATAAAAGAATACTCGGCATTAATAGAAAACTTAAATAAAGGACGACAAAAATATACAATGGATTTGTTATATGTTCCCAAATTCCAATACGTTGACGAATTTTTCCATACCATTTCGTTTCAATCTTCGTGTCTAATTCACAAAATCAAAGCAAAAGAATAAATATAAATTCAATTTAAATTTATCAATATTTTTCTTTATTTTACTCTCGATTGTAACAGTTTTAGTTTGTTCTAATTTTGTATCAAATGTATATCCAAGATTTAATATTTGAAATTTCCAATCGAGAAATTCAAATGATGAAAAAAGCATGAATATTCCAAATGACATCCAGATATAAGATAATTGTGATAATGTTAATTTACCATTATCAATTAAAATCTAGACAAAATATATTCTTATTAAAATTAGATTTGAATGAAAGATTTACTTGAAAAACTGAATACCACATTGATGCTGACAAACTCGAACCAACAAGTAAAGTTAATAAAAATGCTCGTCCTTCGGCAAAATAATTACATGCTGAAAAACTTGTTAGTTGTACAATAATACCGGATAGTGCTGTAAATAATGTATGAATAAATAATAGTGAATCTCGATCTAAAATTATCAAAAATATAAAAGAAATTAGTAAGACGAGAGATTTTTTTTTTTTTTGGAGATACTTATCAGACTTAACAAGTGCCAATGCTAACCATCCTACAACATGAAATACTCTAAAAACGTAAAAAAAACAAAAGACTATTATTTGAAAATCCAAATATCTATGGAAATTTACATTCCAATTAATTTTACAAAACGACCGCCAAATTTATCAATTAATATACCAACAATTATTGATGGTAAATTAAAAAAAATAATACCCAACGTCAATGCATTCTGAAAATAACTATAACAATAAAGAGAATTTCAAATATTTCAAATTAATTTACTTGATATTGTTGTGATTGACGACTACAATCTTGTTCAGTTGAATTAGTTAGATTTGATGATTGACAATAATTACTGTATACACCATAATTTGGTAATATTTTGAAAAGTGCAGGAAATCCAAAAATATTTGCACTGATAAGATTCACTTCAATAAAAAGCCAAATAAAACCGATCCATTTTCGCCTTGAATTGATGCTTGATTTCATCTATAAAATCAAAATATTGTTTTCAATAGACAATTTTCAATGCTTCAAAGAACTATTCTCATGATCATATGTATTCCTCTACTATAATTTATCTAATTTTCTTAAAGAAACTATTTTAATCGACAATAAATTCAATGAGAAGTATATATATTATTTTAAGAAATTAATTCTAGTATTTTCATTTCGATCAACTTATTCATTAAGAAATATAATTTTTAAAACTTACGTTTTTCTATATAACAGTAGAAAGCAAGAAAAATGACCACAAAATCGTTCGTTGATTTATTGGATGTACGATTTATTTTTGAAACGATAAAATTCTTGATTTAAGTAATAATGAATAAATCTAGAATATTATAATTTAGCATTTAATATTAATGAAAGAGAAAAATTAGGTCAACAATAATACAATAAAATAGTAATTATATATATATGAAACACTTCGTTAATAAAAACAAATGTTTTACTTGATAAGAATAATCAAAGCGTAACTAACTGTTTTTTTTCTCTTCATACATCAATACTCTATTTATCAAAGACTGAATTTACATATACCACATGAACTGATATTTTCAATTTATCACATGCATAGTAACTTTTTAAGGATGATTCAAAGGAGAATTGTACATCATATTCAAATAGAGTTTTCACTTAGACAAGTGGGGAAAAAAAATATAAATTCATTATGGAGACATTGAAATTAAAAAACCTATTTTTAGGAGTTTTAGTTGCCTGACTTCAGTTGACAGTGTGCTTGAAGTTTTCATCTCTACATCACATAGAATATGTTAGTTTTGAAAAATTTTGATTATTATCAAATCGACATTCTGAGAAAAGATTTAAATGATCGAATATATTGAAATATACTGTCGTTTTTTCTTCTTATTTTAATTTTTTAAGGTTTGTTAGTGGTACCCAAAAGCAGTGGTGGAGGTACCTTATTTTCGTGTAGAAGATTTGAGAAAATTTTCTTTTTTTGTTTTATGAGACGATAGAGAAAACGAAGCTCTATTTTTCTTTGTTATTTCATCCTTATTCAACTCGTCCTATAGTAATAAAATTTTGACAAGAACTATTTTTATACAAAATATAATTATAATATTGAATGACATTTTCATTGATGTGCATTTGTCATTTTGATTATTTCTTTGTTCTTTCTATTATCTCCTCTTCTACTGCATAATTGTTGATAGTTGGATATCTATTTATACACATTAAGAATCGCTTCGTTTATTTCGTGAATCCATATAACGTTTATCTGTGTTTTTTTTTAAATACGTTAATACAATATAATAGAGTTAATCGTGTATAATCATTGCATGATGCTGTAATCACATTCATATATTCTTTCAATAAAGAAGAATGCAGAAAAAACATTCGATAGACAGACTCAACGAATGTAATTATGTGTGAGAAATTAATGAGAATATTTTGAATATTTGACGAAATAAAAATTTGTTGAACATGTTTTAGATTTCTTTTTTTTCCACTCTATCACTATAACCTGTTATAGACTACATGCACCATATTTATGAAAAGTAGGAATTAGAAGTGATCGAAAATAGAATGAAGAAAGAATAAAGAAACAATCAAAAAGAAAATGTACATGAATAAAAATATGAGTCAATGTTACAGCTATATTTTACACAAAAAATAGTTCTTGTCGAAACTTGATTATTATGATACCAGTTGAATAAAGATGAAGTAGCACAGAAAAATAGAGCTTCGTTTTCTCTATTACCTCATAAAAAAAGAAAATTTCCTCAAATCTTCTATACCAAAATAAGGTACCTCTGACATTACTTTTGAATGCCCCTAAGTAGAATACTAGAGGGCCCCCTGTGAAGAGTTAAACTTTAAGATTATAGAAAAAAGTGATACAATAACAAATTTGGATTATTATTTGATTTATTAAGTATTAAAAAAAAATTACTGATATTATAAAGTCACAAAAATAAACATATGAAATTCATGAAAAAATTACCTAATAAACAACATCATCTGTTACAGTTTATCCAATATCTGTTTTGCCCTGTTTAGTTGTGTCTTTTACTTGAATTTTTAAACAATTAAATTCCGTTGCTCTTCAACATTCTGTATAAAACTGACTGTGTGAAAAGCAGGGTTCTGGAAGATATAGGTCAATTTTATCAAAAGTTTGACCTTGAGACTTATTTACTGTCATTACATATGCAAGACGAACTAGAAACTGGTGTCTAACGACATTGAATAAAAGTGCTGAATCATTCGATGTATCCAGAGAAATTCTAGGAATAAAATGAATAGTTCCGAAAAATAAATCAGTAATAATTTCCAATTGAAGCACGCTTTGACGAAAGGCTCTAATAGTCATTCTATTTAATTCTATTTTCTGTTTCTCTTAACCTATGTAATGTAAGTATCAAACTTATAATTATCTCACCTTAAATGCATTTGAGCGCCATTCTATTATATTGGAACATAAGTTCTGCACGTTTTTTTTTGTTTTTTTAGGCAAATTTGAGTCTTTATATCTCGTGATTGAACAGAGTTAGAGGTCTGACATTTTTAATGTAGATAGATCTTTATGAGTACTAACTAAATTAAATTTTCAGACCTCTAACTCTTTCCAATCACGAAATATAAGGCCACAAACTTGCCTAAAAAAATTAAAAAAAACCGTGCAGAACTTATGTTCCAATCTAATATCATCACTAACCTTACTCGCTCATTTTCTTTTATCTTGTTTTTATCATCTGATATATATTTGCTGCTAAGAGAAATATTTTATCTACATAATTATACTCGAATTGAGAGTGTACTTTTAGAAAACTTAGCTAAAAAGATTTGAATTTTTCCTAGAGCTAAAACTAGTCAATATTATTTAGTTTCACGTACTATTTTTATATATTTCATTTCGTTTGTAGAGGTATTTCACTCATCAGATAGAGTTATTTCTGTTGCTTTCCATGGCTCATAAACATCGGATGAAATTGAGTGCACAACAAAAGACTTCTCTTTCACTGTTTTCATGCCTGTCAGTTTTCTAATTCTATAATAATCTTATCAAAAGACTGTTTCAATTGATAACCTGAATTTTCTTTTTTTGTAAGATGATAAGTCTTTCTGAACAAAATGAACTGCTTTAACATATATGCGTTGTTCTTTGACGAAAAAAAAAAAGATATTGTAAATTGTACAATCGGTTTCATCAAATGTTTATAAGCTGTTTTGAAGGGTACAGATAACTATAATGGACGAATCAGAATATTATTCTATGCGGCTTGAAATGAAGCACTTTGATGAAAACATAAATGCAGTATGACCTAGTCTGCCAAGAAATGTTGAATATACAACGAGAACTAAAATGCTTATCTTTTACTTTGGATGTAATCATTGATAACTGGGTTAAAAACCTGCAAGGACCGTATTTGAGAATAGGAGTGTGAAGTGATTGTTATTTTCAAAAGAACTATTTTTTTGCAACTTTACGAAATACGAATGTAATCTAATGTATTATGTGCCAATAGAAAGGGCACAAAATTCTGAGTCGTAACAGATAGTTACATAGAAGTCATATGTCAACATGAATATGCGACTTTATACTAGGACCAAATATTTTCAATCAACTTTTATGCAGAATTTCGAAAAATATTTTTGACTTTTGTGTAAAATATGTATGTTTTTTAAGTAATTATTAGTGATTGATTTGAGTTTCAGAAACCATAAGTATTGTTTAAGTCAGTTTGAAACTCCAAAAAAATAAAGTCCGTGTTTATGAAATGGTCAAAATGGATCATTTTTGAATCGCAACACATCTTAATAGCTATTTTACCATTATTCGCTAAAAAACGATGCATTTTAATGACCATGTTCCCATTATTCACTTGGCAGGGAACTTCATGATTATATTAGATCAACAACTTACAATTATAAACATAATCTATTAAATCATCATGATTGATAACTATGAAAATTTTATTAAAACTCTTGAAAACTGTTTACTAAATAAAACTTCATTAATAACTAAAGTAGGATTAAAATTAAATGCTTTTGCTAATCAATAGTTGAATGTAATTTTTTAAAATTATGCTTTATTTTCTTCTGGAAAATTGTTTAGACATGCAAGAAAGCATCGAATTTATAGAATATGACTGATGCGTTATTGAATAAATGAAATACTTACCAAAAGTTAGACAAATGCATTGATTAAGTCATTTTGTTGTTCGACACGATTAAGAAGTTCTAATTTTTCATGACAAATTTTTTTGTTTCTAAAACGTTAATGTAATGATTTCATCCATTTTTAAGTCTTATTACAATTGCTAATATTGTTATTGCAGTTGTATTACGTCGTACTTCATATGATTGACGAATATCTGAAGATTCTAGCAAACAATAGTCTAATTCAAGTTTTTTCAAAAGAAATTTATCAAAAGCATCATTTTCGTTGGTGTTGTTCCCGTAGTTCAACAATTACAGAAGTCGAATTAATATTAGATACAAAACGACATGCAAATGCACAAGCTACACGTATGCTTTTAGCTGTTACATTATCATTAATTATACTTAATATTCCTAATACAATATATTTTGTTTCTCTTAATATTTATGATACACGTAAATTAATAGGTGACCATTCATGTTTAGATACTAGTGATCGTGATATAGTATTATATAAACTTGGATTTTATCCAGGCATTATACAAGATATATTGTCGGATTTACCTCATGTAGTTAATTTTTTCTTATATTGTTTAGCTGGAAAACATTTTCGAAGTATATTTATAAATGAATTTCATTTAATTGAACAAAAACAAAGACGTCTTACAAATGGCGCATCTATCTTAAATTCTGATTCAATACCAAGTTCAGGCTATAATCACAATCTAGGACGTGTATCATCAAAAATTTCTCCATTAAAAGTATGAAAAAGTGTTGAAGTTTTATATAATGATAAAAGATACTCTAACAATACTTAATCGTCAAAATGAAACTTCATTGAAAAAAAAACAATAAAATTGTGAGAACGTTGTCTAATTTTTATATGTTGTAATTATATTTTTCGTCTTGATTGTTTATTAAAGTTTAATAAATCTGTAACATGATCGGAATTTACTATTAATCTTATCAAATCATTTTGTCATAAAAAAAAACACAAAATAGATTTCTATTCTATACTTATGTAGGTAAATGAGTAATACAGATTTTATGTTTATGATTTTTTTTTAATAGACGTTACTAACTACGATTATATATAATTTTGTTGATAATATATGATAAAATGATTGCAATAAGAGTGCTTACAAATGTATTTGAACAATTTTTATTTTCATATAAAGAAAATAGGGCTAAGTCATTGAAAATTTGTTTTTTAAAAGCATTTTCGAAAATTTTGATTGATAAATTCTTTTTTCTAGAATATTCAAAAGTCATCATATTTACTTTTCAAAGGTTCTAAGGATAATAACAATAAAATGGATTCAATTCTTGTTTATATTGATCAGATTACAGTTATTCTATTTGTTCTCTTAGTAATATTTTTCTTCATTGTTAAATGTATGAAAATGTTTGATTTTGAAACAATATCAACATAAAAAGAACAGTATAGTTGAAACAGAAAACTTTGTTTTTCAAGAAATTCATTTATTTTCATGTTTTTTTCAGAACAACTGCAACCACGACAGTATTGATCTACGTCGTTGAGAAATAGACAAAAATTCTTATCGTCAATTTCGTCTTCATCATTATTGATCGATTATCATACAAACAAATCATTCGAAAAACTTTCACGTTTACCTAATAATTAAATGCTTCAATTTCGAAAACAACATCTATTATCTCTTTTAAACGTGTAAAAAATAATTTTTTTCCACAAAAAACTTCTATAGTTTTATGACTATGCATAGAATAATAGAAAAAAAAGGGTATAAATTTGACTAAAGTAATCATAATTTTTATTTGTTATTTTGTAGCCTTACAAAAGGAGCATATTCTCTAGTGATATAACCCGAAAAAAGTTGTATAAGAGGACTAAATATTCTGAGTGTATCTTTAGAGATAGTGACAACTCTTTGATAACGCCACTAAAGGAGACTAAAGAGTCTTTATAGGCGAAATTTGACAGTTTCTAGGGCATACTATACACAACATCCTATTGATTGAAATGTAACAATTATAAAACCATTAGAAATTCGAGTTTTTTTTGCTGTAAGGTCACAAGTGCTGTATACATCACTTGCCATGCTTGTCGACCTACATTAAGAGATTATTATGAACTTATAACCACTTCAGCAATTAGAAATTTTTATGTTAATCGTTTGAATATTTCTGAAGGGTGTGGGGTGTGGGTGCGAATGTGAGTGTTGATTTCCTCTTATTCCACATTCGCACCCTACATCCACACCCACACACATCCAATACTCACACCCCACACCCACACCCACACCCACCCTTCCTATGATTAAACGTTCTTTTAGCAGCGAAAGGTGTTGGCAGGTACTGAGAGTGCCATTCGAGTGGTTCCTATTGTCTGGAAATGTGTAAAAGAAAAGTAAATTGTAGTGTTATTATGTGGTTGGTTAATCAAGAGTATAGTTGTGTCATTCTAAATTTTGTGTGATTTTTCTGATTTCTCTTGTTATGTGTTGAAACTAGGAACTATATATCTTGTGATGAAAAACTTGTTGTTGACGTTCTTTATAAAAATAAGCAGAAAATTTTAAAGAAATATCAAAAACGATGTACCTCGATTCGACTTTAATGGAACATACTGATGACTCGTCTTGACTCAAATCGAATCGAGAAATGGCTTGACTCGTCCAGCTCTGTGTGTACTGCATTGCAATCAGAGATCCATGTGCATAGAACTCAAGGACTCGATTTAACTTTTGGATTCTTTGTGAAAGGTTTTGCAACACTTCTCTCTTCTCGATTTTTGATGAAATTATATTGTTTTTTATCACACGGCGTACAAAATAAAATCAAGACAAAAAAAAGAATCAATTGAATTATTTGTTAAATTAAACAGTTCAGAAAAAATAACCCGAATATGATGAACGACGCATGTAGAAAGATTCTAGAAGATGCAGAGTGCCGTGTTGTTGTTGGAGTGAATGATTGTCCGTCACACAGTTCCAATGAACCGCAACACACTGTTGCAGTCACGTCGCTTTCTGTTGAGGATTTACAAGCATTTTCGATAACAAGACATACACCGAAATCACCCATGCCTCGAGTATATATTTCATTGCCATCAGAAGAAGCTCTCATAGCCTAACAAAGTAAAAGTTTATATCGCTTAACTTGTTGCCAGTGTAACTTACAATACACCACTCCTTTGTAGCTGCTGCTTGGATGCTGACTTCAGACACGGCATATCTTATTCTTAACAACAAGATTTCAAGTCGACCATGGGTCATGTAGAGAAAAGACCTCGTGAGCTTAATGAATTATGCCGCACCCTTTGGATTAAATAATTCAACATAAGCCGCTGTAGCAATGCTGATGCATTCATAACAATTATAACCTTGCAACAGATTCACGCCCATTAGGAGAATGAATGCAACGAGTTCTATTCGTTCAAAGCAGACTCGTGAGGGAGAATAAGTGCAAGCAAAAAAATAAGAGTCATCAGTGAGAAGTTGATGAAGATATGTGTTTTACGTACTGTTAGTTTGAATATTTTATCTCCGCTTGCGTGAAGAGCGTTATCTTTTTAAGTGGAAACAAAAACTAACGACCTGCAATTGACTTCGTAAAGACCAACAAAGAGTGATTCATACAAAACTACGAGTGTAAGAATGGATGGATGTGGATGTGGGTGTCGATGGGGGGTTTAGATGAATAGAAAAGATACACTCACACCGACACCCACACCCTCAAAATGTATACTCTATATACTTCAACACTCCTTTTTGATTGAGTTTCGCAAAACAGGTAATTGTGCGTATTTAAAAAAAGAGAAGAAGAGTGCAAGTGATGTATATTATTATTTTTATCTTTATTGCGATACATATAAAAAACAAAGACTAACTGTTGATAAATCATCAACACGATATACGCTTCATTTAGATTACTTAAAAGAAGTAAAAATTTAAAAAAAGAAAGGTAGGCTAGTACAAATTTTGAAAAATAAATCATTTACTATAAGAATCGATATAATCAGAATGACATTTGGTATTCGTAATATCGTTGGAATTCATCGTCTTCATACAGGTAAAAAAAATTATTTAACTCCTTTGTTATTCAAAACCTATGGACAATGGTCTTATTGGCAACAAAAAGCCTTTGATTATCTTATTTGGTGTCATTTAGCTCATGCACTTGACTTTAGTGCTGCACTTTTATGTTGGTTTTGGATATTTCCAATAACATTTTCTGAAGCAAATGAATGGCATATTAAATGGGTGTCACGAGTTTTTCTTTACAATATAGCTTTGGAATTTATTCTTTATTCATTTTGGCATTGGATGACTCATGCACGTATGAGTCCATATCCTCGAGGACCATTGCATGAAAGAAAATTTAATCCAATCAATCCATATGAAGAAAAAAGTCAACATCATTTATTAAGAGAAATAACATTTACAACATTTGGTTGGTTACAATCAACTTTTGTACAATGTGTTTTTATGTGGTTATGGGCTAGTGGTCGATTACCTTATTATAATGATTTTTGGTCTCGACCATATTTTTCAATATTTATTCTTTTGAGTATTACTTTTTGGAGAGAATTTCATTTCTATTGGGTAAGTTAAATAATTTATTTTCAATTATAAATCTATATTGATTTTTTATAGATTCATCGCTTTATGCATCCATGGTGGTCTGTTCAAAATGGATTACGTCAAGGCGATATTGGTGCATTTCTTTATCGTCATGTTCATAGTCTTCATCATCAAAGTCGTAATCCTGGTCCATGGTCTGGATTATCTATGCATCCAATCGAACATTTTATTTATTATACATGTGCTTATTTTCCTCTTCTTTTTTCATGCCATCCACTTCATTTTCTTTATGCAAAATTCCATGCAGATATTGCACCAATTGGTGGTCATGATGGCCATGATGCTCCAGCTGGTGGTTCGGCCTATCATTATTTACATCATTCATTGTTCGAATGTAACTATGGAACGCCATTAGTTAATTTTGATCGTCTATTTGGTACTTACAAAGAAGTCGTCAAGAAACCATCAATAAACAACAAACAAACAAATTAAATATTGTACACTATAACTCACTCTGACATACACAAAAGAATGTTTTTAATGCGGTGCGAAGCACAGCATTTATGTAGTCCGTCGCGAGTTTACTTTTTTTTTTAATGCCCTGCGAAGCAGGAGCATTTATGTAGTCGTGCGCGAGTTTTTTTTTTTTTTCTTTTACTTTCTCGACGTACGCACAAAATGTCGTCATTTTGTGACGCCATGATCTCAAGAACAGAAAGTCGGAAAACTTTCGTTGAAACGACAAGTGAAAGTATCGACACTGAACATGGAACATCTTTTTTCAAATCATGTTTGCGACGTTCGGTGCTCTCACAAATCGAGTTCCAAAAACACGATTTTGACAAAATTTTGCATTGAGATAATTAAAACGAAAACTGAAAGAGAAGTTAGGCGCCATTTTTTTTTCTCTTTGAATATAAGACAGCTGCGATACAGCTGATTATAGATAATGAATCATTGAGATAATTAATCCATCAATAGAAAACAACTTATAGAACTCTATCGATACGTTTTCACAGAGTTTCTCTAGGGATGAATTTTATAATGGACGGTTTTCATTTCGAATTCAGATAAGATCAGGTGCTTGATAAAGATGACAAAACAGGCCCATCTTACGTAGTCAGCAGCTAATTCAAATAAAAACAGCGATTAGTATAGTTCAGAAAATTGAATTCTCGTTTTCCAAAAAGTATCGTTTTCGACAATTCGAGACATTCGTGCTTCGCAGGGCATTTCGTATTCGAAGCGAAGCTCGAATACCATCTAGTTTTTTCTTACTTTTTAGCTCGACGTACGCATCAAACTTGTCATATCTCAAATCGTTGTTTTGTGACGCGATGATCTCAAGAATGGAAAGTCGGAAAAGTTTCGTTGAAACGACAAGTGAAAGTATCGACACTGAACATGGAGCATCTTTTTTCAAATCATGTTTGCGACGTTCGGTGCTCTCACAAATCGAGTTCCAAAAAGACGATTTTGACAAAATTTTGCATTGAGATAATTAAAACGAAAACATAAACAAAGGTTGGGCGCCATTCGTGATGTTGAAATACACAACAGCTGACAATACAGCTGATTATAGACAATTAATCACGTAAATAATTAAACGACCATTGGATATATTTCTTTACAAATAAGTTGATATGCTTCGATAGAGTTCTCTCGTTGACGATTTTTCTGATGGCGTCTTCTCATTAATGCGGTGCGAAGCACAGCATTTATGTAGTCCGTCGCGAGTTTACTTTTTTTTTTTTTTTTTTTTTTTTTCTTTTACTTTCTCGACGTACGCATCTCAAATCGTTGTTTTGTGACGCGATGATCTCAAGAATGGAAAGTCGGAAAAGTTTCGTTGAAACGACAAGTGAAAGTATCGACACCGAACATGGAACATCTTTTTTCAAATCATGTTTGCGACGTTCGGTGCTGTCACAAATCGAGTTCCAAAAACATGATTTTGACAAAATTTTGCATTGAGATAATTAAAACGAAAACATAAACAAAGGTTAGGCGCCATTCGTGATGTTGAAATACAAGACAGCTGACAATACAGCTGATTATAGACAATTAATCACGTAGATAATTAAACGACCACTGGATATGTTTCTTTACAAATAAGTTGATATCCTTCGATAGAGTTCTCTCGGTGACGATTTTTCTGATGGTGCCTTCTCACTTATTAATACGGTGCGAAGCACAGCATTTATGTAGTCCGTCGCCAGTTTACTTACTTTTTTTTAGTTTTTCTTTTACTTTCTCGACGTACGCATCAAATCTTGTGATTCTGTGATGCGATGATCTCGAGAACTAAAGATCACAAATTAATCGTTAAAACGAGAGGTGATAGTATTATGATCAAACAGATGACATTTTTTTTCCAATGTTTCATCGTATATTCGGTTCGCACAAACATATCGTTCCAAAAACGAGGTATGTTCAGATTTCCGAAAAAGAAAATTACAGAAATTTCCGAAGCTTCCATCAACTTGATAACTACATAGCAAAGCAAATGAAAATATTTTGGAAATATTGGAAAGTTTAGAAATTTTAGAATTTTCTGCAATTTCGGAAATTTCGCTATGTATAGAATTTTGGAAATTTCAGAAATTTCGGAAATTATATAATTTTGAGAAGTATCACACAATTTAGAACACAAGTGTTTGAAATTTCCAAAACTTCCGAAATTTCCTTTTTCGGAAGTCTGAACACTGCTGCCAAAAACGCGATTTTGACAAAATTTTGTATTGAGATAATTAAAACGAACAAGAATCCACAGAGCCCTCTATAAGAATACAAAGATTTCTAATGTAGAAACATGGGTTCTAAGCTTTCGTAGAGGTTGTACAGTTATGAAGTTTCAAATGGGTATTACACTTAATTAGATAAAGAACTGCTCATTTTTGTTTAGAATTGTACTTGTTAGATAAACATGTTTCTTGTGATATTATCTTATTGAACATCTTATTCTATGTAATATATTTCAGAATCAATAATTAATGTAATAATGGTTGCATCTAATTCTTGCATTTTTTTTTCAATTTTTTGAAAAACTGTTTGTTGTTTAGAAAACCGGTTTTCTCTAATAACCTCTTGAAGGTTTTACTTCTTACTTTAAATGATTACGTTATTTTCATGTAACAATTTCATTCTTCTTTTGTTTTTGATGATAAAACCTGTTATATGTATATATTTACCCTAACATTATATTGTCAATGGTATATTTTTTTCAAAATATGTTTTAGATTGAACAATCGTTTAGAATAAACAAACAATTCGTCTTCATTTTTAAATTATATTTGACATATTATAATCGATCATATAACCGAGGTCATTTGAATTTTTGCCTTTTTTAGAAATTTTTGTACTTGTTGTATAAATATGTTTCATCATGATGCTCACTAGTTCATTCTATGAATTTTTAAATAAAGAATTCATTGGATTCTTTTAACTATTATTTCCTGCTTGATATTATTGTATTAGTCTGCCCAATCAATTTAGACTGTAAATTTACTTATATATGCAATTCTTTTTATAATATTAATCATTCTCCTTTCTATATAAAACAGTTCACTCGATTTTCTTCTTTCAATATTTCTGCATCTTATAAAAATATGTTTTCATACATATTATTTCTAGTCATCGGATCAGTTATTTATGATCTTAAATTTATTGAAAATTATAAAAACTTCATTTTTCACGGTGAAAAAAAACGTCTTTATTGTACAAACCTACATTACCTTATATTATACTATTCAATCTAAAGAGTTTTAAGAGAATTCCTCTGATATTTCTTTCTGAACAGTTTGTCCTACTTGTTTAAAGATGTTTGGAGAGTCATTTATTTTAGATTGGAAAATTATTTTTAGATAAAAAAGATGCTTTCTTTTTGTTTTAGAATCATCCGTTTTTATTCCTTTTTATATAAATTAATTTCATTTGATATTTTATGTTCAATGTTAAAATCTTTTAAATAAAAGTTGTTTAAAAATTTCGGGATAGTCATTTATTTTAGATGAGAAAATTATTTTTAGATAAAAGATTCCTTTTTTTTTGTTTTTTAGAATCATGCATTTTCATTGCTTTTTATATAAATTTATCTCACCTAATATTATATTTTGAATTGTAAACTTTCTTAAATGAAAGTTGTTTAAAAATTTCTCGGTAGCCATTTATTTTAGATAAAAAAGCTATTTTTAGATAAAAGATTCTTTTTTTTGTTCGTTTTCAGAATAATCGGTTTTGATTCCTTTTTATATAAATCATATAGTTTTAGCTGATATTATATTATTACGTGTAAACTTTTTAAATAAACGTTGTTTAAGGATGTTTCGTTAGTCATTTATTTTCGATTACAACATTATTTTTACATGAAAGATTCGTTTTATTTGTTTTTAGAATCGTCCATTTTTATTCCTTTTTATATAAATTAGTTTTAGCTGATATTATATTTTGAATTGTCATTTCTTTTTTTAAATAAAAGTTCTCTAAATGTGTTTGGGGAGTCATTTATTTTAGATTGGAAAATTATTTTTAGATAAAAGATTTGCTTTTTTTTGTTTTTAGAATAATCCGTTTTCATTGCTTTTTATATAATTTAATTTCACCTGATATTATATTTTGAAGTGTAAAATTTTTTAAATAAAAGTTGCTTAAAAATTTCTGGGTAGCCATTTATTTCAGATTATAAAACTATTTTTAGATAAAAGATTTTTTCTTTGTTTTTAGAATCATCCGTTTTAATTCCTTTTTATATGAATTAATTTCATCTGATATTATATTTTGAATTTATAAAATTTTTTGAATAAAACTTGTTTAAAAATTTCTCGGTAGCCATTTATTTTAAATAATAAAGCTATTTTTAGATAAAAGATTCTTTTTTTTGTTCGTTTTCAGAACAATCGGTTTTGATTCCTTTTTATATAAATCATATAGTTTAAGCTGATATTATATTATTAATTGTAAATTATTTTTAAATAAACGTTGTTTAAGAATGTTTCGGTACTCATTTATTTTAGATTATAACATTATTTTTAGATAAACATTGTTTTTATTTGTTTTTACATTCATACGTTTTCAGTTCTTTTTATATAAATTAGTTTCAGCTGATATTATATTTTGAATTGTCATTTTTTTTTAAATAAAAGTTCTCTAAATGTGTTTGGGTAGTCATTTATTTTAGATGGGAAAATTATTTTTAGATAAAAGATATTTTGTCTTTGTTTTTAGAATCATCCATTTTCATTGCTTTTAATATAAATTAGTTTCATGTGATATTATATTTTG
Organism: Rotaria sp. Silwood1; assembly: GCA_905250075.1. NCBI lineage: Eukaryota > Metazoa > Rotifera > Eurotatoria > Philodinida > Philodinidae > Rotaria > Rotaria sp. Silwood1. The sequence continues at coordinate 3,899 of CAJNOP010000619.1, read as the reverse complement.
AATTGTAAAATGTTTTAAATAAAAGTTGTTTAAAAATTTCTAGGTAGCCATTTATTTTAGATTATAAAACTTTTGTCAGATAAACTTCTTTCTTTTGTTCGTTTTTAGAATAATCGGTTTTGATTCCTTTTTATATAAATCATACAGCTTTACCTGATGTTATATTATTACTTGTAAACTTTTTAAATAAACGTTGTTTAAGGATGTTTCGGTTGTCATTTATTTTAGATTATAACATTATTTTTAGATAAACATTGTTTTTATTTGTTTTTACAGTCATACGTTTTCAGTCCTTTTTATATAGATTAGTTTCAGCTGATATTATATTTTGAATTGTTATTTTTTTTTAAATAAAAATTCTCTAAATATGTTTGGATAGTCATTTATTTTGGATGGGGAAATTATTTTTAGATAAA